>SZWC01010183.1:0-40894 GCA_023375785.1 Penium margaritaceum
CTCTCTCTCTCTCTCTCTCTCTCTCTCTCTCTCTCTCTCTCTCTCTCTCTCTCTCTCTCTCTCTCTCTCTCTCTCTCTCTCTCTCTCTCTCTCTCTCTCTCCCTCTCTCCCTCTCTCTCTCTCTCTCCCTCTCCATCTCTCTCTTCCTTCCTTGATGTCTCTCTTTCTTGCTATTCCCTGTATCCTGAATAGTATTCTACGTTTGTGTATTTCCATACTTTTTTTTGTTTTTTGTTTTTTTCACGGAAAGAACATGTAAAGCTGACCCATATAAGTACTTTCACGTTACTATTGTGATATGTTTGTATTAACGTTCTTGCGTTACTGAACCTATACGTGGAGTCTTTGGTCAGAGATATAGGCCTCGCACTTGATTGTCAATGTTGTGACCGATGCGTTGATTTCTTTGGTCTGAAAGTGACGGCCGTCAGTAGCTGCCGGCAGAAAACGTGATAAGTGGCTGTATTGCTAATCTGATTTCCGTCGGATGTCCAGGAGACTCATCCCATTGCTAAGACCCCCTAGTACAAGGCATAGTGTATATGGATCTGTGCGATTGATTTGTATGACAGAGTGCACTTATCACACACTGAGTGTGCGATGTTTAACACTTTCAAACCGAGTTTGGTTGCAATGTCAGTTATCAAGATAGTTGATTGGTATGCGACTGTTAGCATTCCGCAAGTCATAGAGAAGATTGACCACAATAAAAGCTATCGTCCTTTCTGGCAAACATCAGAAATTTCAAGCAGGACAGACCACGGCTTTTATGGAGGAACCGTTCTTTCACATAGTCATTAAGAGTCCACGCAAGTCAAGAGCATTATGAACGACAAGTGAAGATGGACCATGTGAACCAGCGAATCTAAGGAGAACATTTAGAATCCCTTCTGATACCGTTGGAGACGTTATGTCAAGAAAGGGTGCCATTTTTTCATTTATGTTTTGTGAATAGATGCAACCTTCTTTTGACAACCCATTATTCGAGTCACAACCAAAGCAGGCATACGTGTGTGCCCATGACCAACGATTTTCATTTTACATGGTCAACGTTGACAACTCATAACATGAATCACAAATGGTCATAGGGGGAAGCAATGGTTTGGGAACACTCGGTATCTTTTAGAAAGTAGAAAGACCTTCAGTAAGTAGTGTCACAGTGTGGTTACCATGCACAATGACCAACCGAAGTATGCATATGTCACTGACCATGACCAAAGACTTTGACTTTATATGGTCAATATTGATAACACATAATACGAGTCACAAATGGTCACCCAAGGTTTGGGAATACCTGTTATCAACTAGAAAGTACAAAGACCTTCAATTAGTAGTGGCAGGATGTGGCTACCATGCATAATGACCACCCAAAGTATGCATATGTCACAGACTATGATCAGAGTATTTCACTATGTGTGGTCAACGTTGACAAGTCAGAACACAAGTCAAAAATGGTCACACGGGGAAAAAATGGTTTATGACTACTAGCTATCAACTAACAAGTACGTAAACCTTCAATAAGTAGTGGCACGGTATGGCTACCATGCACAATGGCCAACCAAAGTATGCATGTCAATAACCATGACCAAAGGATTCCACTGTGTGTGGTCAACATTGACAGCTCATAATACGAGTCACACATGCTCAGAGGGAGAAACAATGGTTTGGAAACACTATGTATCATCTAGCAAGTACAAAGAACTTCAATATGTCGTAGCAATGTGTGGCTACCATGCACAATGATCAACCAAGGTATGCATTTGTCACTGCCTAAGACCAAAGAATTCCACTGAGTGTGGTCAATGTTGACAACTCATAAAATGAGTCACAAATGGTCAGAGGGGGAAACAGATATTTGGGAATACTATTCATAAACTAACAAGTATAAAGACCTTCAATAAGGAGTGGTCCGGTGTGGCTATCATGCACAAAGACCAGCCAAAGTATGGATATGTCACTGACCATGACCAAAGAATTCCACTGTGTGTGGTCAACGTCTACAACTCATAATACGAGTCACAAATCGTTCGAGGCAGAAACAATGGTTTGGAAATACCAGGTATCATCTAGCAAGCACAACGACCTTCAATAAGTTTTAGCGCAGTGTGACTACCATGCACAATGACCAACCAAAGTAGGCATTTGTCACTGCCTGTGACCAAGTAATTACACCGGTTGTGGTCAACATGGACGACTCATAATACAAGTCACAACTGGTCACAACTGGAGGGGGAAACAATAGTTGGGTAATACTACTTTTCAACTAGCAAGTACAATGACCTTCAATAAGTAGGGGCACGGTGTGGCTACCATGCACAATGACCAACCAAAGTAGGCATATGTCACTGACCATGACCAAATAATTTCACTATGTGTGGTCATATCAACAACTCATCGTACTCATCCCAAATGGTCAGAGGGGGGAAAATGGGTTGGGAATACTAGGTTTTGTCTAGCAAGTACAAAGACCTTCTACAAGTAGTGGCACGATGTGGCTATGATGCGCAATTACCAGCCAAAGTAGGCATATGTCACTGCTCATGACCAAAGTAATCTCACTATGTGTAGTCAACGTTGACAACCCATTACACGAGTGAAAAGTGGTCAGAGGGGAAAAATGGTTTGGGAATACTAGTTATCAACTTGCAAGTACAAATGTTTTCAATAATTAGTGGCACGGTGTGGCTACCATGCACAATGACCAACCAAAGTAGGCACATGTCACTGACTATGACCAAGGAATTTCACTGTGTGTGGTCTATATTGACAACTCATAACACGAGTCACAAATGGTCAGAGGGAAACACTGGTTTAGGAGAACTAGGCATTGACTAGTAAGTACAAATACCTTCAGTAAGTAGTAGCACTGTGTGGAAACCATGCACAATGACCAACCAAATCAGGCATATGTCACTGACCACGACCAAAGAATTTTACTATGTGTGGTTAATGTTGACAACTCATAATACGATTCATAAATGCTCAGAGGGGAAACCAATGGTTTCAAAATCTTAGGTATGGACTAGCAAGTACAAAAATCTTCAATAAGTAGTGGCACGGTGTGGTTACCATACACAATGACCAACCAAAGTAGGCATATGTAAATGACCATGACAAACGAATGTCACTGTGTTGGATCAACGTTGACGACCCATAATACAAGTCACAACTGGCCATAGGGGAAAACGTTGGTATGGAAAAACTCGGTATCATCTAGCAAGTACAAAGACCTTTAAGTAGTGGCACAGTATGTCTACCATGCAATATGACCAACCTAAGTATACATATGTCACTGACCATGACAAAAGAATTCCAATATGTGTGGTCAACGTTGACAATCCAGAACACGAGTCACAAGTGGTCAGAGGGGGCAGCAATGGTCTAGGGATACTAGTTATCATATAGCAAGTACAAAAACCTTTATTAAGTAGTGGCACGGTGTGGCTACCATGCACACTGACCAAAGAAAGTAGGCATTTGTCACTGACTATGACCAAATAATTCCACTATGTGTGGCCAACGTCGACAACCCATAACACGAGTCACAAATGGTCGGACGGGAAAACAATGGTTTGGAAACACTAGGTATCATCTAACAAGTACAAAGACCTTCAATAAGTGGTGGCACGGTGTGGTTAACATGCATCATGACCAACAAAAGTTGGCGTATGTCTCTGACTATGACAAAAAGATTTTCACTGCGTTAGGTCAACATTGACAACACATAACACGAGTCACAAATAGACAGGGGGGGGGGGAAGCAATGTTTTGGGAATACTTGTTATTGACTAGCAAGTAAAAAGATTTCAATAAGTAGTTGCACGGTGTGGCTACCATGTACAATGACCAACCATAGTAGGCATATGTCATTGACCATGACCAAAGAATCTCACTATGTTTGGTCAAAGTTCACAACTCATTATACAAGTCACAAACGGTCACAGGAAAAAACAATTGTTTGTGAGTACAATTCATCAACTAGCAAGTACAAAGATCTTCAATAAGTAGTGACACGGTGTGGCTATCATGCACAATGAACAACCAAAATAGGCATGTGACACTGACAATGGCCAAAGAATTTCACTGTGTGTGGTCAACGTTCACAACTCATGATACGAGTCACGAATGATCAGAGTGGGAAAGAATGGTTTGGGAATACTAGGCATCGTCTAGAAAGTACAAAGACCTTCAACAAGTAGTGGCACGGTGTGGCTACCATGCACAATGAACAACCTAAGTATGCATATGTTACTGACCATGACCAAAGAATTCCACTGTGTGATGAATGTTTACAATCCATAACACGAGTCACAAATGGTCACAGAGGGAAACAATGGTTTAGGAATACTAGTTATTTTCTGGCAAGTACAACAAACTTCAATAAGTAGTGGCAAAATGAGGCTACCATGCATAATGACCAACCAAAGTACGCATTTGTCACTGGCTATGAACAACAAATTCCACTACGTGTGGTTTGCGTTGACAACCCATAACACGAGTCACAAATGGTCAGAGGAGGAGACAATGGTTTGTCAATACTAGTTATCAACTAGCAAGTACAAAGACCTTCAATGAGTAGTGCCATGGTGTGGCTACCATGCACAATGAACAATCAAAGCATGCATATGTCACTGACCATGACCAAAGAATTTCACTTTATGTGGTCAACGTTTATAACTCATAATACGAGTCACAAATGGTCAGAGGGGGAAACAATGGGTTGTGAATGCTAGGTATTATCTAAAAAGTAAAAATACCTTCAATAAGTAGTGGCACGGTGTGGCTACCTTGCACAATGACCAACCAAAGTAGGCATATGTCACTTATCATGACCAAAGAGTTCCACTGTGACGGGTCAACGTTGACAACTCATAACACGAGTCACAAATCGTCAGAGGGAAAAAACATTGTCTGTGAATACTAGTTATCAACTAGCAAGTACAAAGACCTTCAGTATATAGTGGCACGGTGTGGCTACTATGCATAATAACCAACCAAAATAGGCAAACGTCACTGATCATGACCAAAGAATTTCACCATGTGTGGTTGATGTTGACATCTCATAATACGAGTCACAAAGGGTAACAGGGGGAATGAAAAGTTTTCAAGTACTAGTTTTCAACTAGCAAGTACAAATACCTTCACTAAGTAGTGGCAAGGTGTGGCTACCATACACAATGAACAACCCCTATAGGCATATGTCACTGACCATGACCAAAGAATTTCACTTTATGTGGTCAACGTTGACAACTAATAATACTGGTTAATAATGGTCAGTGCGGGAAACAATGGTTTGGGACTACTAGTTATCAACTAGCAAGTACAAAGATCTTCATTACATATTGGCAGGGTGTGGATACCATGCACAATGGCCAACGAAATGAGGCATATGTCACTGACCATGACCAAAGAGTTTCACTGTGTGGTCAATGTTGATAACTCATACCATGAGTCACAAATGGTCAGAGGGTGAAATATTGGGTTATGAATACTAGAATTTTCTCGCAAGTACCAAGATTGTCAATAAGTTGTGGGACGGTGTAGCTACCATGCACAATGACCAACCAGAGTAGGCATGTACTATTGACCAGGACCAAATGATTTCACTATGTGTGGTCAATGTTGACAACTCATAATACAAGTCACAAATGGTCTGAGGGGGAGACACTGGTATGGGAATACTAGTTATAAAATAGAAAGTACAAAGATCTTGAGTACGCCAAGGCACAATGTGGCTACCATGCACAATGACCAACCAAAGTAGGCATATGTCTCAGACCATAACCAAAGAATTTCATTATGGGTGGTAAATGTTGGCAACTTACAACACGAGTCACTAATGGTAAGAGGGGGAAACACTGGTTTAGGAATACCATTTATCAACTAGCATGTACAAAGACCTTCAATAAGTAGTGGCACGGTGTGGCTACCATGCACAATAACCAACCAAAGTAGGCATATGTCACTGACCATGACTAAAGAATTTCACTATGGTTTGTCAACGTTGACAATTCATAATACAAGTCACAAGTGGTAAGAGGGGGGAACAATAGTTTGGGAGTACTACTTATCAACTAGAAATTACAAATATCTTCAATAAGTAGTGGAATGCTGTGGCTACCATTCACAATGACCAACCAAAGTCGGCGTATGTCACTGACCATCACCAAAATAATTTCACCGTGTGTGATCAATGTTGACAACTCATAACACAAGACACAAAGGGTAACAGGGGGAAACAATGGTTTTGAAATACTAATTATCAACTAAAAAGTATAAATACCTTCAAAACGTAGTGGCACGGTGTGGCCACCATGCACGATGACCAACCAAAGAACACATATGTCACCGACCATGATCAAAGGATTTCACTTTATGTGGTCAACAACTTATAACACGAGTCACAAATGTTCTGAGGGTGAAAAATGGTTTGAGGATACTAGTTATTGAGTAGTGAGTACAAAGACCTTCAATAAGAAGTGGCACGGTATGGCTACTATGCACAATCACCAACCAAAGTAGGCACTGAGCATGACCTTAGAGTTCCACATTGTGTGGTCAGTGTTAACAACCCTTGACACGAGCTACAAATGGTCAGAGGGAGAAACAATGGTTTGGAAACACTAGGTATCAACTAGCAAGTACAAATACCTTCAATAAGTAGTGGCATGGTGTGGCTACGGTGCACAATGACCAACCAAAGTAGGCATATGTCACTGACCATGACCAACTAATTTCACTGTGTGTGGTCAACGTTGACAACATTAACACGAGTCACAAATGGTGAGAGGGGGAAAACATAATTTGGGAATACTTTTTATCAACTAGCAAGTACAAAGATATTCATTAGGTTGTAGCAGGGTGTGGCTACCATGCACAGTGACCAACGAAATTAGGCATGTGTCACTGACCATGACCAAAGATTTTTTCATTATGTGTGGTCCACGTTGATAACTCATAACAAGAGTCACAAAAGGTTAGAGGGAGAAAAAATGGTTTGGAGATACTAGTTATGAACTTGAAAGTACAAATATCTTCAATAAGCAGTGGCACGATGTGGCTACCATACACAGTGACCAACCAAAACATGCATATGTCAATGACCATGAAGAAAAAATTTCACTTTATGTGGTCAACATTCACAACTCATAATACAACTCACGAATGGTTAGAGGGGGAAAAATGGTTTGGGAATACTAGTAAGCAAATAGCAAGTACAAAGACCTTCAATTATAAGTGATACAGTGTGGCTACCATGTAAAATGACCAACCAAAGTATCCATATGTCACTGACCATGAACAAATAAATCCACTATGTGTGGTCAACGTTGACAACTCATGCCATGAGTCACAGATGGTCAGAGGAGGAAACAATGGTTTGAAAACACTAGGTATGGAATAGCACGTACAAAAACCTTCAATACGTAGTGGAACGGTGTGGCTACCATGCACAATGACAAACCAAAGCAGGCATATGTCACTGATGATGACCAAAGACCTTCCACATTCTCCTCGTCGTCATCTTCCGCTCTCTGTCATCATCAGTCTCAGCTGCCTCATCATCATCATCATCTCCAGCTTCCTCCTTCCCATTGTCATTATTCCCCAGCACACGTGGCTCCACCCCCACACCTACTTTGCTCATCAATATGCAGTTTGTCTGCTCTCCTCATGTTTTGCTTGGCACAAGGATCCGCCCGGTTGCATCGTCCTCCTCGCGGCGACCTGTGCCCACACCCAAACTTCTGCAGCGCACACGGTTCACCCCTGTGTCCAAAGACTGCCATCAGCTTGCAGCCTTGTCATCAGCTTCCTCTGCATCTACCACTAGCACAAGGATCCGTACACGCTAGCCACCTGCTTTGCATCAGCCTGCACCCACGCTGGTAGTAGAATTCTCATGGAGCGTCGACTTCCGCCTTGCCCTTGTCGCAATCTATTCCTCTATAATCATCAGCGTATGTGGTTCTGCCCCTGTACCCACGTTCACATCAACATCCGCCGCCTCCAAAGCCTTCCGTCATCATCCGCTCGGCAAACGAACCCGCTCAGTCGAACCGCCACTTTTGCGGCAACCTGCACCCTTCCAATCCCTTCCGCAAGGCACAAGGTCTTGGCGCCACATCCAATCTTTCTCATCAGCTTCCTTCAGCAAAAATGGTAACACTTTCTGTCGCCTAGAAGACCTGTCTAACTCTTGCTTCTGACACTCACATTTTCTTTAGCTGGACAGACAGCATCATTCACAACGCACACGGTATCTACATCAACGAATGTAATGTGGTCGATTTCCTTCTTGGAAAACATGACCATCTTCACACCCCACTCGAGTTTCCAAGAAACTACGTCAGCACACTCAAAAAAACATGCGCGCAACTGAACCGTCACCTTGTCGCCATCTACCACTCCCTTGACGACCATGGAGACATAGCAGTGGAGTGCTGGTACTATCTCCAATATTACGACTGGGCAAGAAGATCCTTCTATCTTCATACCTTTCAAAACACCACATTCCTAACCAGGCTGGGGATTCCATGACTGGTGCTTGCTTCAACAGATGAAGAAACAAGAGCTCGGATTACAAATGTGAAAGAGTGGGAGCAAGTGCTCTAAAAAATTTTAACACCTACCTCCTCCATGACTTCTCGATTGTGGGATCCCTAATCTGAGGACATTCCTACTTTGGAGCATACCACTCGAACGATGCCTTCACCTCACAGACAAATCGCTTCAATGCTGAACTAAGACACGGAGTCCACGATCTGGTGGAACCCAGTCTCCATGTGCTGTTAGCCCAACATCCGCATGACTTACCAGACATGTGGAGAAAACTTCTTCCGCATTGTGGAGGATCAGTCAACTGCCCATCGTCCAGCATCTAGGATACCGTCTTGGCAACAATGAGACCAGGAAACAACTTGGATCCATTGTCGTGACAGGTTCACGGGGGATATCAGACGGAACGGTGTGGCTACTATGCACAATGACCAACCAAAGTATACATATGTCACTGACTATGACAAAAGAATTCCACTTTACATGGTCAACGTTGACAACTCATAACTCGAGCTACAAACGGTCAGAGGCAGAAACAATTATTTGGGAATACTAGCTATCGACTAGCAAGTACAAAGAGATTCATTACGTAGTTGCATGGTGTGGCTACCATGCACAATGACCAACCAAAGCAGGCATATGTCACTCCTCATGACCAAAGAGTTTCACTATGTTGACAACTCAAAACAGGAGTCACAAATGGTTAAAGGGGGAAACAATGGTTGGCAAGTACTAGTTATCAACTAACAAGTACAAAGGCCTTAAATAAGTAGTGGCACCATGTGGCTACCATGCACAATGACCAACCAAAGTAGGCATATGTCACTGACCATGACCAACTAATTTCACTGTGTGTGGTCAACGTTAACAACTCATAGTACGCATCACAAATGGTTAGAGGGGGAACAACGGTTTGGGAGTACTAGTTTTTGTCTAGCAAGTACAAAGACCTTCAACAAGCAGTGGCATGCGGTGGCTACAATGCACAATTACCAGCCAAAGTAGGCATGTTTCACTGCTCATGACCAAACGAACTTCACTACGTGTAGTCAACATTGACAACCCATTTTACGAGTCACAAATGGTTAGAGGGGGAAACAATGGTTTGGGAATACCAGTTATCGACATGCAAATACAAAGAGTTTCAATAAGTAGTGGCATGGTGTGGCTGCCATGTACAATGACGAACCAAAGTAGGCATATGTCACTGACAATGACCAAAGAATATCACCGTGTGTGGTCAATACTGACAACTCATAACACGAGTCACAAATGGTCAGAGGGGGAAAAAATGGTTTTAAAACACCAGGTATTGACTAGTAAGTACAAAGACCTTCAACAAGTAGTAGCACTGGGTGGCAACCATGGACAATGACCAACCAAATTAGGCATATGTCACTGACCATGACTAAAGAATTTTACTATGGTTTGTCAACGTTGACAACTCATAATAGAAGTCACAAGTGGTAAGAGGGGAAAACAATGGTTTCAAGATCCTAGGTATCGACTGGCAAGTACAAAGATCTTTAATAGGTAGTGGCACGATGTGGTTACCATGCACAAGGACCAACCAAAGTAGGCATGTCACAGACCATGACCGAAGAATGTCACTATGATGGGTCAACGTTGACGACCCATAATACAAGCCACAAATGGCCAGAGGGGAGATTAGTTTGGGAAAAATCAGGATCTTCTAGCAAGTACAGAGATCTTCAGTAAGTAGTGGCACGGTATGGATACCATGCACATTGACCAACCTAAGTATACATATGTCACTGACCATGACCAAACAGTTCCACTATGCGTGGTCAACGTTGAAAAACTACAACACGAGTCACAAGTGGTCAGAGGGGGAAAACAATGGTTTGGGGATGCTAGATATTATCTAGCAAGTACAAAAACCCTTTTTAAGTAGTGGCACGGTGTGGCTACCATGCACAATGACCAACCAAAGTAGGCATTTGTCACTGACTATGACCAAACAATTCCACTATGTGTGGCCAACGTTGACAGCCCATAACACGTCTCAAAAATGGTCAGACGGGAAGACAATGGTTTAGAAACACTAGGTATCATCTAAGAAGTACAAATACCTTCAATAAGTAGTGACACTGTGTGGCTACCATGCACAATAACCAACCAAATTAGGCGTATGTCACTGATCATGACCAAAAGAATTTCACTGCGTGTGGTCAACATTGAGAACACGTAACACAAGTCACAAATGGTCAGGGGGGAGAAGCAAAGGTTCGGGAATACTTGTTATTGACTAGGAAGTACACAGATCTCAAGAAGTATTTTTACGGTGTGGCTACCATGCACAATGACCAACCATAGTAGGCATATGTCACTGACCATGACCAAAGAATCTCACTATGTTTGGTCAACATTCACAACTCATTATACAAGTCACAAGCGTTCAGAGGAAAAAACAATGGTTTGTGAGTACTCTTTATCAACTCTTTAGCCAGGGAAAGGTGGAGCAAGTGAGAGAAAGGTAGAACAAGCCAGAGAAAGGTGGAACAAACCAGGGAAAGGTGGATCAAGCAAGAGAAAGGTAGAACAAGCTAGAGAAAGGTGGAGCAAGCCAGAGAAAAGCTGCGCAAGCCAGATAATGGTGGAGCAAGATAGAGAAAGGTGGAGCAAGCCGGAAAAAGGTGGAGCAAGCCAGAGAAAGGTGGAGCAAGCCAGAGAAAGGTGGAGCAAGCCACAGAAAGGTGAAGCAAGCCAGAGACAGGTGGAGCAAGCAAAAGAAAGGTGGAGCAAGCCAGGGAAAGGTGGAGAAAGCAAGCAGAAGGTGGAGCAATCCAGAGAACGGTGGAGCAAGCTGGGGAATGGTGGAGCAAGCCATAGAAAGGTGGAGCAAGCCAGGGAAAGGTGGAGCCAGCCAGAGAAAGGTGGAGCAAGACAGAGAAAGTTGGAGCAAGCCAGGGAAAGGTGGAGCAAGCCAGAGAAAGGAAGAGCAAGCCAGAGAACGGTAGAGCAAGCCAGAGAAAGGTGGAGTTAGCCAGAGAAAGTTGGATCAAGCCAGAGAAAGGTGTAGAAAGTTAGAGAAAGGTGGAGCAAACCAAAGAAAGGTGGAGCAAGAAAAAGAAAGGTGGAGCAAGCCAGGGAAATGTGGAGCAAGCCAGAGGAAGGTGGAGGAAGCGAGAGAAAGGTGGAGGAAGCCAGAGAAAGGTGGAGTAACCCAGAAAAAGGTGGAGCAAGCCAGGGAAAGGTGGAGCAAGCCAGAGAAAGATGGAACCGGCCGGAGAAACGTAGATCAATCCAGGGAAAGGTGGAGCAAGCCACAGAAAGGTGGAGCAAGCCAGAGAACGCTGCAGCAAGCCAGAGAACACTTGAGCAAGCCAGAGAAAGGCGGAGCAAGCCAGAGAACTGTGGAGCAAGCCAAAAAAAGGTGGAGCAAGCCAGCGAAAGGTGGAGCAAGCCAAGAAAGGTGGAGCAAGTTAGAGAACGGTGGAGGAAGCCAAAGAATGGTGGAGCAAGCAAGAGGAAGTTGGAGCAAGCCAGGTGGAGCAAGCCAGAGAAAGGTGGAGAAATCCAGGGAAAGGTGGAGCTGTCAGGATTTTGAGTGTCCGTATGGAAGGTTACGGATGGTTATGGACGGTGAATGGCAGGAAGGCAGAACAGCAGATTGTGGAAGTGAAGGTGATGAGGAGGCTGTTGCAGAAAAACGATTGATTGATAGAGAAAATGGAGGCAAAGGAGAAGATTGCACTAGCCTACCTAATGTAGTGTCCTACGGCTCGTGAGTATCCCTGTGGGATGGAAGCGCTAGTTCGTAAAAGATGAGAGACGTGCAGCGATGGTTTCGCTGTCGCGTAGTTACCATGTGTTCTGAGAACTTGGGTTGTGGTCATTGTTGGCGCACGGATATTGATTGTACGTGTACGTTGGGATACGTGCAGCTTCTTTTATTGCATGTTACCCGATGTGTTTCAGCCTTCTCGATGATTTCCCTTCTTTATTTCCAACACCCCCCGTGAAGGGAAATCTGCGTAGAAGCTTCAGTGTCTCTGGTCCTGAGCCCTAGAAGGTAAACCAACATTGCATGCTGAGCTTCTTCTAGGGCTTTGGCGAAGATGTCTACCCTTTTAGCTTTTGAGGCTACATGCTGGACCAGTAGTTCTTTTCTCTGTACCTTCTCTTGAATAAAGAAGTAGTGCAGTTCAATGTGCTTGGTTCTTTGGTGGAAGACTGGGTTTTCCGTGAGGGCGATGGTGCTCTGATTCTCACACCACAAGATCGGGCAAGGTTGAGGGTAGCCAAGGTCTTGTAGCACGTTCTTCAGCCAGGGTGCGTCTTGGGTTGCCATGGTACCTGCATGCAGTTCTGCCTCACACGATGAGAGTGAGACGGACGAAGACTTGGTGGATTGCCAGCTGATGAGGCCGGAACCCAGGTGAAAGCCATAGCCTTGTGATGACCTTTGGGTAAGAAGGTCGTCCGCCCACGAGGAGTCACTCTAGCCTTCCACGGTGATTGGTTGCACTCCTCCTAGCTCGAGGTAGAAGGATGCGGTTTCTCCCAAGTACCGCAATGCTCGCTTTGCTGCCTTCCAATGATGATTACTGTCTTTTCCGTCACCAATGTATCGTGACAGTACAATGAGAGGGACGGCAAGACCATGTCAAGTGCACAACATTGCATGCATCAGGGATCCTACCAGCTCAGGGTAGGGTTCTGGTGAAGGTGAGGACACTATGTATACTGGTGATGTGAGTTTGTGATCCACTATCGTAGGAGTTGGCGCCCCATTGTTGTTTTCAAGTCTGAAATGCTTCAACAGTAAAGCAATGTAGGAATCCTGGCAGAGGGAGATGAGGCGCTTCTGGCAATCTTGTATGATGTGGATCCCAAGATAGTGGGTCAGTTCTCCAAGGTCTTTCATGGTGAAACGACCCAGAAGTGCCGTCTTCAACTCTTGGAGGGCTTTAGGGTTGTTGGAGGCGACGGCCAGGTCATCCACATAGGCCAGAATGTAGGTTTGCTCGTCTGGTTGTGAGCGGAGGAACAGACTGGGGTCAGCGGTGGAGACTGTAAAGCCAAGGTCAAGGAGAGCTGCTCTGAGTTTGGCATGCCACTCGCTAGGAGACTGTTTCAGTCCATAGACTAGACGGTGCAGATTTCCAGACAGTGTTTGGTTGCTCTGGTGTGTAGCCTTCCGGCATGCCAGGAAGATGGTTTCGTGTAGATCTCCTTGGAGAAAGGCTGTGGACACATCCATTGCATGGAGTTCCATGTTTTCAGTGGCTGTAATGTGCAACAGGGCTCTCTGGATGGTCAACTTGGCTGTGGGGGAGAAGGTGTCAAAGAAATCCACTCCATACTGCTGGAAGAATCCTTTCGCCACATAGCGAGCCTTGAATTCTGGGGCTTCCCCAGATGCGTTTTTACACGAAAGACCCACTTTCCTGCGACCACATTGGTGTGTGTGGGCGAGGAACATCAGTCTAGGTGGAGGTGGCTTTGAATGAGGCCAGTTCACTGGCAATGGCGGTGCGCCATTGTTCTGCTTGTGGCCCGTTTACAGCTTCATCATATGTGCTCGGAGTGGCAATGGGGGTCATGTGGACGATGGTACTGAGAAGAGGAATGCGTGGGTAGCGTCGACGCCGAGGGTTCATGGGAGGAGTTGGACGTCGAAGGGAGGTGAATTCGTTTCTGGCTGCAATCTAGGAGGGCAAGAAGGAGGTGTGGAGAAGTTCTACATGGCGATCTTCTTGGATATTGAGGTCTCCATCAGTGTCTGTGAATGTCGCGGTGGAGGCGACCGTTTTGTTTCTGGTTGATCATCGGAGTACTGGTTTGGCTGTAGGCGTGCTTTTTTGTGCTGCTGCTGCTGTTTCTGCTTCTTTTGGTGTTGGGGCTGAGTCTGCTGCTGCTGGAGGGGGAACTGCTGCTGAAGGAAGTGGATGGCCGAGTGTCGGTAGATGTTCACAGATGGTTTCATAGTCAGGATCGGGGGTGAGTGGTGGCAGCGTGCTTGGCTGCGGTTGGATGGGAGTCCAAGCGGGGGAGAGTGTTGGTGGGGTTACTAACGTTGGTGGAGTTGCTGGTCCCGAAGGAGTAACTGATGGAGAAGAGAAGAGTGGTGGTGAAGACTGGCAGAAGAATGGAGTGGTTTTGTCAAAGTTAACATCAGTACTGCAGGTTTTGCAGCTGAGGTCAGGTTTGTAGAATAGATAGCCGGAAGAGTTGAGGGCGAAGCCGACAAACATCCGTCGTGTGGCCCATGGACCCACCTTGGAGAGATGAGCAGTGGCCTTGTTGGTCTTCTTGATCAGCACGTAGGCTGTAGAACCCCACACTTGAAGTTTGGAAACGTTAGGCTTGTATCCCAGCCAAAGTTGAGCTGGGGTAACATCAGGCAGATGCTTGGCTGAGTAATAGTTTTGTACCCTGGTTGCATAACGGAGCGCGTAGGTCCAGAAGGTTTCAGGTGCTCCCGCATGCAAGAGGAGGGTGGGAGTGAGTGCAACCAGAAATCCGTTGTGTCTTTCTGCCACTCCGTTCTGTTCTGGTACTTCAGGTACACTCATCTCATGCCCAATACAACGTTCTGATAGGAACTCGCGAAGTTCGTGCTTGAGGAACTCACCACCTCTTTCTGTCCATATCTTTCCAATGGACCGGTTGATGCTGTTCATTTGATTTTTTGACCACTTGATGAAGGCAGGTTTGGCATCAGCCTTGGACTTGAGAGGGATGGTTGCGCCGAAGCGGGAATGGTCATCCACGATGGTGAGGAAGTACTCGTATCCTTGGAGGGAGATGGGGCAGATGGGTCCCACGATGTCCATATGAAGGATTTCAAGGGGTTTGGCTGCACGTGCGGCTCGAGGAGGATGAGGGAGTGCTTTCAGTTTTCCGAGGCAGCAAGCGTTACAAGGCGGTCCGGCAAGCCGGGTCAGAGGAGAGAGGGATGTCAGTCCTTTCACCATGTTCTTGGCCTGAAGGCAAAGGAGGGCACGGAAATTGGGGTGTCCCAGTCGGTGACGGTGAAGAAGGAGGGTATGAGAGAGACTGCGACAGTCGCAGTTTGAAGATGGAGCTTCTGCTCCAACAGTGAAAATGGCAGTTGTTCGTGGGATCTGCAGCCTGTAAAGGTTGTTGCGGACAGTGAAGGTTGCCAGTGGTTTGTTGTCAGCAGGTTTCAGTTGGGCTTCAGACCCGTGGGCAGGGAAGAAGATCTTGACTTCTTCCTTCTGGTGCTGATGGACAGAAAGTAGGTTGTGCCGAAGATCTGGGGTGTGGTAGCCGCAGATCTGACTGCTTGGAGCAGCTGGAAGTACAAGAGTTATGGAGTAGCGACACAGGGAAGTCATACCCTTTGTTGCACCAGTGATAGTTACTGGTGTTTCCAGTGGTGTCGTTATCTCTACATCCTTCATCGCATGGATAGCACACCCAGAGTCCAGGACCTGTTCACAGTAGAGGGACTCTGATGTTGCAATGAGTGTATGCAGAGGTGGTTCGCCGTCTTGAATAGAGACTTGGGCAACATCGACAAAGGAGGATGCAGCTGCGGGCACTGAGGGTGCATTATCTTCTTCTGTGACTGAAGGAGGTATACGGTGGTGCAGATCATCGCGACTGCAAGGATGAGGACTGGAGCCATGATGGCAGGTTTCCAGGGCTGGGAACCTACTGCTCTGACACCATGTCAGGATTTTGAGTGTCCGTATCCAAGGTTACGGATAATTATGGGCGGCAAATGGCGTTTCAAGACAAGTGATGGAGTTATTGTTGGTAGCCACAGGTTACGGAGCTGAAATTGAGAGGCAGGAAGGCGGAACAGCAGATTGCGGAAGTGAAAGCGATGAGGAGGCTTTTGCAGAAAAATGATTGATTGATAGAGAAAATGGAGACAAAGGAGTAGATTGCACTAGCCTACCTAATGTAGTGTTCTACAGCTCGTTAGAACCCCTGCAAGACGGAAGCGCTAGTTCGCACAAGGTGAGAGACATGCGGCGATGGTTTTTCTGTCGCGTAGTTACCGTGTGTTCCAAGAACTTGGGTTCTCGTCATTATCGGCGCACGGATCTTGATTGTACGTGTACGCTGGGATACGTGCAGCTTCTTTTATTTGTTGTTCCCCGATGTGTTCCGGCCTTCTTGGTGATTTCCCTTCTTTAGTTCCGACAGGAGCAGGCCGAAGAAAGGTGGAGCAATCCAAGGAAAACCAGAGTAAGCCAGAGAAAAGTGGAGCAAGCCAGGAAACGGTGGAGCAAGCCAGAGAAAAGAGAAGCAAGCCACAGAAAGGTGGAGCAAGCCAGAGAACGGTGAAGCAAGCCAGACAAATGTGGACAAAGCAGAGAAAGATAGAGCAGGCCGGAGAAAGGTGGGGCAAGCCAGGGAAAGGTAGAGAAATCCAGAGAAAGGTGGAGAAATCTACAGAAAGGTGAAGCAAGCCAGGGAAAGGTGGAGCAAGCCAGAGAAAGGTCGACCAAGCCACAAAACGGTGGAGCAAGCCAGAAACCATGGCAAGCCAAAGAACAGCGGAGCAAGCCGGAGAAACGTGGAGCAAGCCAGAGAAAGGTGAAGCAAACCAGCGAACGGTCCAGCAAGCCAGAGAAAAGTAGAGCAAGCAAGAGAACGGTGGATCAAGCCAGCGAGTGGTGGAGTGAGCCAGAGAAAGGTGGAGTAAGCCAAAGAAAGGTGGAGCAAGCCAAAGAAAGGTGGAGCAAGCCAGGGAAAGGTGGAGCAAGCCAGAGAAAGGTGGAGCAAGCCAGGGAAATATGAAGCAAGCCAGAGAAAGGTGGAGCAAGCCATAGAAAGTTGGAGAATGCCAGAGAAAGGTGGAGCAAGCCAGAAAAAGGTGAAGCAAGCCAGAGAAAGATGGAGCAAGCCAGGAAAATGTGGAGCAAGACGGAGAAATCTGGAGCAAGTCAGAGAATGGTATAGCAAGCGATACACAGGTGGAGCAAGCCAAAGAAAGATGGAGCAAGCCAGAGAACGGTGGAGCAGGGAAGAGAATGGTGGAGCAAGCCGGAGAACGTTGGATCAAAACAAAGAACGGTTGAGCAAGCCACAGAAAGGTGGAGCAAGCCAGAGGAAGGTGAAGCAAGGCAGAGAAAGGTGGAGCAATCCACATGAAGGTGGAGCAAGCTTGACGATAGTGGAGCAAGCCAGAGAGAGGAAGAGCAAACCAGAGAAAGGTGAAGCAGGCAACGGAAAGGTGGAGTAAGCCAGGGAAAGGTGGAGCAAGCCAGAGAAAGGTGGAACAAGCCAGGGAAATCTTGAGCAAGCTAGGAAAAGGAGGTGTACGCCAGGGAACAGTGGAGCAAGCCAGAGAACGGTGGAGCAAGCCATAGACTGGTGGAGCAAGCCAGAGAATGGTGGAGCAAGCCAGATAACGGTGGATCAAGACAGATAAAACTGGAGCAAGCCAGAGAAAGGTGGAGCAATCCAGAGAAAGTTGGAGCAAGCCAGAGAACTGTGGAGCAAGCCAGAGAACAGTGGAGCAGCGAAGAGAAAGGTGGACCATGCCAGAGAAGGGTGGAGCAAGCCACAGAAAGGTTGATCAGGCCATAGAACGGTGGAACAAGCCAGAGAAAGGTCGAGCAAGCAAGAGAATGGTGGAGCAAGCCAGAGAAAGGTGGAGCAAAACAGACAAAGGTCGAGCAAGCTAAAGAGAGGTGGAGCAAGCCACAGAATGGTGGAGGAAGCCAAAGAAAGGTGGAGCAAGCCAAAGAAAGTTGGAGCAAGCAAAGAAAAGATGGAGCAAGCCAGAGAAAGGTGGAGCAAGCCCCAGAGAGGTGGAACAAGCAAGGAAAAGAAGGAGCAAGCCATGTTAAGGTAAAGCAAGCCAGAGAAAGGTAGAGCAAGCCAGAGAAAGGTGGAGCAAGCCAGAGAAAGGAAGAGTAAAGCAGAGAAAGGTGGACCAAGCCAGAGAAAGGTGGAACAAGCCAGAGAAAGCTGGAGCAAGCTAGAGAAAAGTGGAGCAAGCCAAAGAAAGGCGAAGAAAGCTAGAGAAAGGTGGAACAGGCAAGAGAACGGTGGAGCAAGCCAGAAAAAGGTGGAGCAAACCAGAGAATGGTGCAGCAAGTCAGATAACGGTGGAGCAAGCCAAAGAATGGTGGAGATATCCAGAAAATGGTGGAGCAAGGGAGAGAAAGGTGGAGCAAGCCAGAAAATGGTGGAGTAGGCCAGACAAAGGTGGAGCAGACGAGAGAAAGGTGGAGCACGCCAGAGAAAGGTTGAGCAAGCCAGAGAAAGGTTAAGCAGGCTAGAGAAAGGCGGAGCAAGCCAAAGAGAGGTAGAGCAAGCCAGAAGAAGGTGGAGCAAGCCAGGGAAAGGTGGAGCAAGCCAGAGAAAAGGTGGAGCAATCAAGGGAAAGGTGGGGCTAGCCAGAGAAAGGTGGAGCAAGCCAGAGAAAGGCGGAGCAAGCCAAGGAAAGATGGAGCAAGCTAGAGAAAGGTGGAGCAGGCAAGAGAAGGGTTCAGCAAGCCAGAGAAAGGTGGAACAAACCAGGGAAAGGTGGAGCAAGCCAGAGAACGGTGGAGCAAGCTAGAGAACGGCAAAGCAAGCCATAGAATGGTGGAGGAAGCTTGGGAACGGTGGAGAAAACCAGAGAAAGGTGGAGCAAGCCTGAGAAAGGTGGAGCAAGCCCGAGATCAGTGGAGCAAGCCAGAGAATGGTGGAGCAAGCCAGAGTACGGTGGAGCACGCCAGAAAACGGTGGAGCAAGCCACATACTAGTGGCGCAAGCCAGAGAATGGTGGAGCATGGCACAGAACGGTGGAGCAAGCCAGAAAAAGGTGGAGTAAACCCGAGAACGGTGGTGCAAGTCAGAAAGTAGTGGAGCAAGCCAGAGTACGGTGGAGCAAGCCAGAGAATGATGGAGCAAGGGAGAGGAAGGTGGAGCAAGCCAGAGAATGGTGGAGTAGGCCAGAGAAAGGTGGAGCAGGCAAGAGAAAGGTGGAGCAAGTCTGAGTGAGGTTGAGCAAGCCAGAGGAAAGTGGAGCAAGGCAGAGAATGGCGGAGCAAGCCATAGAAAGGTAGAGGAAGCCAGAGAAAGGTGAAGCAAGCCGGGGAAAGGTGCAGCAAGCAAGAGAAAGGTGCAGCAATCAAGGGAAAGGTGGAGCAAGCCAGAGAAAGGTGGAGCAAGCCAGGGAAAGGTGGAGCAAGCTAGAGAATTGTGGAGTAGGCCAGAGAAGGGTGGAGAAAGCCAGAGAAAGGTGGAACAAACCAGGGAAAGGTGGAGCGAGCCACAGAAAGGTGGAACAAACTAGAGAATGCCGAAGTAAGCCACAGAATGGTGGAGCAAGCCAGAGAATGGCGGAGCAAGCCAGAGAAAGGTGGAGCAAGCCAGAGAAATGTGGAGCAAGCCAAAGAATGGTGGACAAGCCAGAGAATGATGGAGCAAGCCAGAGAATGGTGGAGCAAGGCAGAGAACGGTGGAGCAAGCCAGAGAATGGTGGAGCAAGCCAGAGAATGCTGGAGCAAGCCAGAGAAATGAGGAGCAAACCAGAGAAAGGTCGAGCAAGCCAGATAAGGTGGAGCAGACTAGAGAACAGTGCAGCAAGCCAGATAATGGTGGAGCAAGTCCGAGTATGGTGGAGCAAGCAAGAGAACGTTGGAGCAAGCTAGAGAATGGTGGAGCAAGCCAGAGAATGGTGGAGTAGCACAGAGAACAGTGGAGCAAGCAAGAGAAAGGTGGAGCAAGCCAGAGAAACATTGAGCAAGCCATAGAAAGGTGGATCAAGCCAGAGAAAGGTGGAGCAAGCCAAAGAAAGGTAGAGCAGGCCAGAGAAATTTGGAGCAGGCCAGAAAATGATGGAGCAAGCCATAGAAATGTAGACCAAGCCAGAGAACGGTGCAGCAATTCAGAGGAAGGTGGAGCAAGCAAGAGAACTCTTGAGCAAGCCAAATAATGTGAGAGCAAGCAAGAGAAAGGTGGAGCAGCCAAGAGAAAGATTGAGCAGGCCAGAGAACGGTGGAGCAATCCCGAGGAAGGTGGAGCAAGCCATTACATGGTGGAGCAAGCCAGATAATGATGGAGCAAGCCAGAGAACGGTGGAGCATGCCAGAGAACGGTGGAGCAAGCAAGAGCATGGTGGAGCAAGCCAAAAAACGGTCGAGCAAGACTGAGTACGGTAGAGTAAGCCAGAGAACGGTGGAGCAACCCAGAGAAGGGTTGAGCAATCCAGAGAAAGGTGGAGCAAGCCAGAGAACGGTGGAGCAAGCAAGAGCATGGTGGAGCAAGCCAAAAAACGGTCGAGCAAGACTGAGTACGGTAGAGTAAGCCAGAGAACGGTGGAGCAACCCAGAGAAGGGTTGAGCAATCCAGAGAAAGGTGGAGCAAGGCAGAGAAAGGTTGAGTAAGCAATAGAAAGGTGGAGCAAGCCATAGAACGGTGGAGCAAGCCAGACAACAGTGGAGCAGGCCAAACAAAAGTAAAGCAGGACAGAGAAAGGTGGAGTATGCCAGAGAAAGGTGGAGCAAGCAAGAGAAAGGTTGAGTAAGCCATAGTACGGTGAGCAAGCCAGAGAAACGTGGATCAAGCCAGAGAAAGGTGGAGCATACCAGAGAAAGGTGGAGCAATCCAGAGAATGTTGTAGCAAGGCAGAGAACGGTGGAGCAAGCCACAGAGTTGTGGAGCAAGCCAGATAATGGTGGAGCAAGGCAGAGAAAGGTGGAGCAAATCAGAGAAAGGCGGAGCAAGCCAGAGAACAGTGGAGCAAGCCAGAGAACGGTGGAGAGAGCCAGAGTACGGTGGAGCAAGCCTGAGAATGGTGGAGCAAGCCAGAGAACGGTGGAGTAAGACACAGAAAGTTGGAGCAAGCCAGAGAAAGGTTGGGCAAGCCAGAGAAATGTGGAGCAAGCCAAGGAACGGTGAAACAAGCCAGAGAACAATGGAGCAGGCCAGGGAAAGGTGGAGCAGGCCAGAGAAAGGTGTAGCATGCCACGGAAAGGTGGAGCAAGCCAGCAAACTGGGGAGCAGGTCAAAGAACGATGGAGCAAGCCAGAGAGAGGTGGAGCAAGCAAGAGAAAGTTGGATAAAGCCAGAGACAGGTGGAGCAAGCCAAACAAAGGTGAAAAAATCCAGAGAAAGTTGGAGCAGGAAAGAGACCGGTGGAGCAAGCCAAAGAAAGGTGGAGCAAGCCAGAGAACGGTAGAGCAAGCCAGAGAACGGTGGAGTAAGCCAGAGAATGGTGCAGGAAGCCAAAGAATGGTGGAGCAAGGCAGCGAAAGGTGGAGCAAGCCAGAGAATGGTGGAGCAGGCCAGAGACAAGTGGAGCAAGCCAGAGAACGGTGGAGCACGCCAGAGAAAGGTGAAGAAATCCAGAGAAAGGTGGAGCAAGCCAGAGAATGGTGGAGCAAGCCAGAGAAAGGTGGAGCAATCCAGAGAAAGGTGGAGCAAGCCAGGGGAAAGGGGAGCAAGCCAGAGGAAGGTGGAGCAAGCAAGGGAAACGTGGAGCAAGTCAGAGAAAGGTAGATCAAGCCAGAGAAAGGTGGAGCAAGCCAGGGAAACCTGGAGCAAGCTAGAGAGAGGTGGAGCAAGCCAGAGAATGGTGGAGCAAGCCACAGAAATTCGGAGCGAGCCAGAGAAAGGTGGAGGAAGCCTAAGAACAGTGGAGCAAGCCACAGAATTGTGGAGCAAGCCAGAGTGAGGTGGAGCAGGCTAGAGAACGACGGAGCAAGCCAGAGAATGGTAAAGCAGGCCAGAGAATGGTGGAATAAGGCAGAGAACGGTGGAGCAAGCCAGAGAAAGGTGGAGCAAGCCAGAGAAAGGTAGAGCAAGCCAGAGAATGGTGGAGCTAGACAGATGAATTTGAAGCAAGAAAAAGAAAGGTGAAGCGACCAGAGAAAGATGGAGCAGGCGAGAGAATGGTTGAGCAAGAAAAAGAAAGGTGAAGCAAGCCAGAGAAAGGCGGAGCAAGCCAGAGAAAGGTGGAGCAAGCCAGAGAAAGGTGGAGCAGGCCAGAGAAAGGTGCAGCAAGCCAGAGAACGGTGGAGCAATCCAGAGGAAGGTGGAGCAATCCCGAGATGATGGGGCATGCCAGAGAACGGTGGAGCATGCCAGATAGCAGCGGAGCAAGCCAGAGAACGGTGGAGGAAGCCAGCAAAAGGTGGAGCAAGCCAGAGAATGGTGGAGCAAGCCAGAGAACGGTGAAGCAAGCCAGAGTACAGTGGAGTAAGAAAGAGAACGGTGTAGCAAGCCAGAGAACGGTTGAGCAATCCAGAGAATGGTGGAGCAAGCCAAGGAAAGGTGGAGCAAGTTAGAGAAAGTTGGAGCAAGCAAGAGAAAGGTGGAGCAAGCCAGAGAACGGTGAAGCATGGCAGATAACGCTGGAGCAGGCCAAAGAAAGGTGAAGCAGGCCAGAGAAAGGAGGAGCAAGCCAGAGAAAGGTGGAGCAAGCCAGAGAAAGGTGGAGCAAGCCGGAGGAAGGTGGAGAAAGCCAGAGAAAGGTGAAGCAAGCCAAAGAAAGGTAGAGCAAGCAAAAGAAAGGTAAATTAAGCCAGAGGATGGTGGAGCAAGCCAGAAAACAGTGGAGCAAGCCAAATAATGGTGGAGCAAGCCAGAGTACAGTGTAGCAAGCCATCGAACGGTGGAGCAAGCCAGAGAAAGGTAGAGCAAGCCATAAAGTGGTTCAGCAAGTCTGAGAAAGGTGGAGCACGCAAGAGAACCGTGGAGCAAGCCGGAGAAAGGTGGGGTAAGTGAGAGAAAGATTGAGCAGGCCAGAGAAAGGAAGAGCAGGCCAGAGAACGGTGGAGCAATCCAGAGGAAGGTGGAGCAATCCAGAGAATGATGGAGCAAGCCAGAGAACAGTGGAGCATGCCAGAGAACGGAGGAGAAAGGGAGAGAACGATGGAGCAAGCCAAAGAAAGGTGGAGCATGCCAGAGAATGGTGGAGCAACCCAGAGAAAAGTGGAGCAAGCCAGAGTACAGTGGAGTCAGCAAGAGAACGGTGGAGCAAGCCAGAGAACAGTTGAGCAATCCAGAGAATGGTGGAGCAAGCCATTAAAAGGTGGAGCAAGCTAGAGAAAGGTGGACTAAGCAAGAGAACGGTGGAGCAAGCCACATAACGATGGAGCAGGCCAGAGAGAGGTGAATAGGCCAGAGAAACGAGGAGCAAGCCAGACAAAGGTGGATCAAGCCGGAGAAAGGTGGAGGAAGCCAGAGAAAGGTGGAGAAAGACAGAGAAAGGTTGAGCAAGCAAGAGAAAGGTGGATCAAGCCAGAGAATGGTGGAGCCAGCATGCCAACGATGGAGTAAGCCAGGGAATGGTGGAACAAGCCAGATATGGGAGGAGCAAGCCAAACAAAGGTAGAACAAACCAGAGAAAGGAGGAGCAAGCCAGAGAACGGTGGAGAAAACCAGATAACGGTGGAGCGACTCAGAGAACAGTNGCCAGAGAGAGGTGAATAGGCCAGAGAAACGAGGAGCAAGCCAGACAAAGGTGGATCAAGCCGGAGAAAGGTGGAGGAAGCCAGAGAAAGGTGGAGAAAGACAGAGAAAGGTTGAGCAAGCAAGAGAAAGGTGGATCAAGCCAGAGAATGGTGGAGCCAGCATGCCAACGATGGAGTAAGCCAGGGAATGGTGGAACAAGCCAGATATCGGAGGAGCAAGCCAAACAAAGGTAGAACAAACCAGAGAAAGGAGGAGCAAGCCAGAGAACGGTGGAGAAAACCAGATAACGGTGGAGCAACCCAGAGAACAGTAGAGCAAGCCAGAGAATGGTGGAGCAAGCCAGAGAACGGTGGAGCAAGACATTGAAGGTTGCAGAAAGCTAGAGAAAGGTGGGGCAAGCAAGAGAAGGGTGAAGCAAGCCAGAGAATGGTGCAGCAAGCCTTAGTACAGTGGAGCAAGCCAGAGAAAGGTGGAGCAGGCCAGAGAAATGTGGAGCATGTCAGAGAAAAGTGGAGCAAGCCAGAGAAAGATTGAGCAAGCCATAGAAAGATGGAGCAAGCAAAAGAAAGGTAAATAGAGCCAGAGAATGGTGGACCAAGCCTCAGAACAGTGGAGCAAGCCAAAGAATGGTGGAGCAAGCCAGAGGACAGTGAAGCAAGCCAGAGAATGGTGGAGCAAGCCAGAGAATGGTGGAGCAAGCCAGAGAATGGTGAAATAAGACAGAGAACGGTGGAGCCAGCCAGAGAATGGTGGGGCAAGCCAGAGAAAGGTGGAGAAAGCCAGAGAACGGTTCAGCGAGTCTGAGAAAGGTGGAGCAAGCAAGAGAACTGTGGAGCAAGCCGGAAAAAGGTGGGGCAAGTGAGATAAAGATGGAGCAGGCCAGAGAAATGTGGAGCAGGCTAGAGAACGGTGGAGCAATCCAGAGAGAGGTCGAGCAAGCCAAAAAATGATGGACCAAGCCAGAGAACGGTGGAGCATGCCATAGAACGGTGCGGCAAGCCAAAGAACGATGAAGCAAGCCAAAGAAAGGTGGAGCATGCCAAAGAATGGTGGAGCAAGCCAGAGAACGGTGGAGCAAGCCAGAGTACAGTGGAGTTAGCAAGAGAACGGTGGAGCAAGCCAGAGAACGGTTGAGAAATCCACAGAATGGTGGAGCAAGCCAGAGAAAGTTGGAGCAAGCTAGAGAAAGGCGGAGCAAGCAAGAGAAAGGTTGAGCAAGCCAGATAATGGTGAAGCAAGCCAGGTAACGGTGGAGCCGGCCAGAGAAAGGTCAAGCAGGCGAGAGAAAGGAGGGGCAAGCCAGAGAAAGGTGGTGCAAGCCAGAGAAAGGTGGAGAAAGCCATAGAAATGTGGAGCATGCCAGTGAAAGGTGGAGCAAGCCAGAGAACAGTGGAGCAAGCCAGAGAATGGTGGAGCCAGCCAGAGTACAGGAGAGCAAGGCAGACAACGGTCGAGCAAGCGAGAGAATGGTTGAGCAAGCCAGAGAATGGTAGAATAAGACAGAGAACGGTGGAGCAAGCAAGAGAAAGGTGGAGCAAGCCAGAGGAAGGTGGAACAAGCCCGAGAAATGTTGAGCGGCCCAGAGAAGGGTCCAGCAGGCCAAAGAATTGTCGAGCAAGCCAGAGAAAGGTGGAGCAAGCCAGAGAACGATTCAACATATCTGAAAAAGGTGGAGCAAGCAAAAGAACTGTGGAGCAAGCCAGAGAAAGGTGAAGCAAGCAAGAGAGAGATGCAGCTGGCCAGAGAAAGGTGGAGCAGGCCAGAGAACGGTGGAGCAATCCAGAGGAAGGTGGAGCAAGCCAGAGAATGATGGAGCAAGCCAGAAAACGTTGGAGCATGCCAAAGAACGGTGGAGAAAGCCAGAAAACAGTGGCGCAAGAGAAAGAAAGGTGGAGTAAGCCAGAGAACGGTGGAGCAAGCTAGAGACCGGTGGAGCAAGTGAGAGTAGAGTGGAGTCAGCAAGAGAACGGTTGAGCAAGCCAGAGAACTGTTGAGGCATCCAGAGAGTGGTGGAGCAAGCCAGAAAAAGGTGGAGCAAGCTAGAGAAAGGTGGATCAAGCAAGAGAAAGGTGGAGCAAGCCAAAGAACGGAGGAGCAAGCCAGATAACGGTGGAGCAGGCCAGAAAAACGTGAATAGACCAGAGAAACGAGGAGCAAGCCAGACAAAGGGGGAGCAAGCCGGAGAAAGGGAGAGGAAGCCAGACAAAGGTGGAGCAAGCCAGAGGAAGATAGAACAAGCAAGAGAAAGGTGGATCAAGCCAGAGAATGGTGAAGGAAGCCTGAGAACGGTGGAGTAAGCCAGAGAACGGTGGAGCAATCCAGAAAACGTTGGAGCAACCCAGAGTACGGTAGAGCAAGCCAGAGAACGGTGGAGCAAGACACTGAAGGATGTAGAAAGCTAGAGAAAGGTGGGGTAAGCAAGACAAAAGTGAAGTAAGCCAGAGAATGGTGCAGCAAGCCAGAGAGAGGTTGAGCAGGCCAGAGAAAGGTGGAGAATGCCAGAATAAGGTGGAGCAAGCCAGAGAAAGCTTGAGCAAGCCAGAGAACGGTGGAGCAAGCAAGAGAAAGGTGGAGCAAGCCAGAGAGAGGTTGAGAAAGCCAGAGAAAGGTGGATCAAGCCAAGGAAACGCGGAGCAAGCCAGATAAAGGTGAAGCATGCCTTGGAAAGGTGAAGCAAACCACAGAAAGGTGGAGCAAGCCCAAGCAAGGTGGAGCAAGCCATTGAAAGTTGGAGCAAGCTAGGGAAAGGTGGAGCAAGCCAGAGAAGGGTGGAGAAATCCAGGGAAAGGTAGAGCAAGCTAGAGAAAGATGCAGCAAGTCAGAGAATGGTTAAGCAAGCCTAAGAATGGTGGATCAAACCAGGGAAAGGTGGAGCAAGACGGGGAAAGGTGAAGCAAGGAAGAGAAAGGGGGCGCAATCCAGGGAACGGTGGAGCAAGCCATGGAAAGGTGGAGTAATCCAGGGAGACGTAGAGCAATACAGGCTGAGATGGAGCAAGCCAGAGAATGGTGGAGCAAGCCAGAGAACGGTGGAGCAAGCCCGAGAAAGATGGGGCAAGCCAGAGAACGGTGGAGCAAGCGAGACACAAGTGGAGCAAGCCAGAGAAAGGTGGAGCAGGCCAGAGAACGGTGGAGAAAGCCAGAGGATGGCAGATCAAGCTAGAGAACGGTTGAGTAAGCCAGAGAACGGTGGAGCATGCCAAAGAAAGGTGGAGCAAGCCAGAGATATGTGGAGCAATCCAGAGAAAGGTGGAGTCAGCCAGAGAAAGGTGGAGCAGGCCACAGAAACGTGGAGTAGTGCAGGGAAAGGTGGAGCAAGCCAAAGAAAAGTGGAGCAAGCCAGAGAAGGGTGGAACAAGCCAGAGAAAGGTGGAGCAGGCCACAAAACAGTGGAGCAAGCCAGAGAAATGTGGAGCAAGCCAAGGATAGGTGGAGCAAGCCCGAGATAGGTGGAGCAGGCGAGAGAAAGGTTGAGCAAGCCAAAGAAAGGTGGAGGAAATCAGAGAATGGTGGAGCCTGCCACTGAAACGTGGAGCAATCTTGTAAAAGGTGGAGCAAGCCAGGAACAGGTGGAGCAAGCCAGAGAAAGGTTGAGCAGGCGAGAGAAAGGTTGAGAAGGCCAGGGAAAGATGGAAAAGCCAGATAAAGGTGGAGCAAGCCAGGGAAAGGTGGAGCAAATGAGAGAAATAGGGAGCAAGCCAGAGAAAGGTGGAGCAACCCAAGTAAAGGTGGAGCAAGCCAGAAAAAGGTGGAACAAGCTAGAGAACAGTGGAGCAAGCTAGAGAAAGGCGGCACAAGCCAGAAAACAGTGGAGCAAGCTAGAGAAAGGTGGAGCAAGCTAGCAAAAGGTGGAGCAAGCCAGAGAAAGGTGGTGCAAGCCAGAGAAAGGTGGAGCAAGCCAGAGAAAGGTGGAGCAAGCCAGAGACAGGTGCACCAAGCAAGAGAAAGGTGGAGCAAGCCAGAGAAAGGTAGAGAAAACCAGAAAAAGGTGGAGCAAGCCAAAGAATGGTGGAGCAAGCCAGGGAACCATGTAGGAAGCCATGGAAAGGTGGAGCAAGCCAAGGAGAGGTGGAGCAAGCCAGAGAAAGGTGGAGCAAGAAACAAAAAAAGGTAGAGCAAGCCAGAGAAAGGTGGAGCAAGCAGTAGAACAGTGGAGCAAGCAAGAGAAAGGTGGAGAAAGCCAGAGAAAGTTGAATAAACCCAGAGAAAGGTGTAGCAAGCCAGAGAAAGGTGAATCAAACCGGAGAAAGGTGGAGCAGGCTGGAGAAAGGTGGAGCAAGCCAGGGAAATGTGGAGCAAGGCAGAGAAAGGTGGAGCAGTCGAGAGAAAGGTGAAGCAAGCCAGGGAAAAGGGGAGCAAGTCAGAGAAAGTTGGATGAACAAAGGTGGAGCAAGTTAGGGAAAGGTGGAGCAACCCAAAGAAAGGTGGAGCAAGATAGAGAACTGTCGAACAAACCAGAGAATGGTGGAGCAAGAAAAAGAACGATGGATCAAGCCAGGTGGAGCAAGCAAGAGAAAGGTGGAGAAAGCCAGGGAAAGGTGGAGCAGGCCAGAGAAAGGTGGAGCAAGCTAGGGAAACGTGGAGCAAAACAGGACAAGTTGGAGTAGGCCAGAGAAACGTGGAGCAAGCCAAGGAACGGTGGAGCAAGCCAGAGAAACGTACAGAAAGCCAGAGAAAGGTGGAGCAAGCCAGAGAACGGTGGAGCAAGCCAGAAAAGTGTTGAGCAAGCCAAAGAAAGGTGGAGCAAGCCAGAAAAGGGAGGGGCAAGCCAGGGAAAGGTGGAGAAAGCCAGAGAAAGGTGGAGAGAGTCAGAAAAAGGTATAGCAAGCCAAGGAAAGGTGGATCAAGCCAGAGAATGGTGGAGCAAGCCAGAAACGGTGGCAAGCCAGAGAACGGTGGAGAAGGCCGGAGAAAGGTGGAACAAGCCAGAAAAAGGCAGAGCAAACCAGAGAACGGTGCAGCAAGCAAGAGAAAAGTGGAGCAAGCAAGAGAACCATGGAGCAATCCAGCAAATGGTGGAGTGAGCCAGAGAAAGGAAGATTAAGCCAAAGAAAGGTGGAGCAAGCCAAAGAAAGGTGGAGCAAGCCAGGGAAAGGTGGAGCAAGCCAGAGAACGGTGGAGCAAGCCAGAGAAAGGTGGAGAAAGCCAGAGAAAGTTGGATCAAGCCAGAGCATGGGGGAGCAAGCCAGAGAAAGGTGGAGCAAGCCAGGGAAAGGTGGAGCAAGCCAGAGAAAGGTGGAGAAAGCAAGCAAAATGTGGAGCAATCCAGAGAAAGGTGGAGCAAGCCAGGGAAAGGTGGAGCAAGCCAGAGAAAGTGGATAAAGCAAGGGAAAGGTGGAGCAATCCAGAGAAAGGTGGAGCAAGCCAGAGAAAGGTAGGGAAAGCCAGGGAAACCTGGAGCAAGCTAGAGAAAGGTGGAGCAAGCCAGAGAAAGTTGGAGCAAGCCAGAGAAAGGTGGAGCAAGCCAGAGAACACTGGAGCAAGCCAGAGAATGGTGGAGCAAGCCAGAGAACGGTGGAGCAAGCCAGAGAACGGTGGAGCAAGCCAGAGAATGGTGGAGCAAGCCAGAGAATGGTGGAATAAGACAGAGAACGGTGGATCAAGCCAGGGAAAGGTGGAGCAAGCCAGAGAAAGGTAGATCAAGCCAAAGAAAGGTGGAATAAGCCAGATAAATTTGAGGCAAGCCAAAGAAAGGTGGAGCGGGCCAGAGAAAGGTGGAGCAGGCCAGAGAATGGTTGACCAAAGCACTGAAAGGTGGAGCAAGCCAGAAAACGGTTCAACATGTATGAGAAAGCTGGAGCAAGCAAGAGAACTGTGGAGCAAGCCAGGGAAAGGTGGTGCAAGCAAGAGAAAGATGGAGCAGGCCAGAGAAAGGTGCAGCAGGCCAGAGAATGGCGGAGCAATCCAGGAAAAGGTGGAGCGAACCCGAGAATGATGGAGCAAGCCAGAGAACGGTGGAGCATGCCAGATAACAACGGATCAAGCCAGAGAACGGTGGAGGAAGCCAAAGAAAGGTGCAGCAAGCAAGAGAACGGTGGAGCAATCCAGAGAAAGGTGGAGCAAGCCAGAGAACGGTGGAGCATGCCAGATAACAACGGATCAAGCCAGAGAACGGTGGAGGAAGCCAAAGAAAGGTGCAGCAAGCAAGAGAACGGTGGAGCAATCCAGAGAACAATGGAGTAAGCAAAAGAACGGTGTAGCAAGCTAGAGAACGGTTGAGCAATACAGAGAATGGTGGAGCAAGCCAAAGAAAGGTGGTGCAAGCTAGAGAAGGGTGGAGCAAGCAAGAGAAAGGTGGAGCAAGCCAGAGAACGGTGGAGCAAGCCAGAGAACAATGGAGTAAGCAAAAGAACGGTGTAGCAAGCTAGAGAACGGTTGAGCAATACAGAGAATGGTGGAGCAAGCCAAAGAAAGGTGGTGCAAGCTAGAGAAGGGTGGAGCAAGCAAGAGAAAGGTGGAGCAAGCCACAGAGCGGTGAAGCAAGCCACATAATGGTGGAGCACGCCAGAGAAAGGTGAAGCAGGCCAGTGAAAGGAGAGGCTAACAAGATAAATGTGGAGCAAGCCGGAGGGAGGTGGAGAAAGCCAGAGAAAAGTGGAGCAAGCCAGAGAAAGGTGAAACAAGCATAAAAAAGGTCGATCAAGCAAGGGAAAGGTGGAGCAAGCCAGAGAACGGTGGAGCAAGCCAGACAATGGTGGACCAAGCAAGAGAATGGTGGAATAAGACAGAGAACGGTGCAGCAAGCCAGAGAATAATGGAGCAAGCCAGAGAAAGGTGGAGCAGGCCAGAGAAAGGTGGAGCATGCCAGAGAAAGGTGGAACAAGCCAAAGAAAGGTTGAGCAAGCCAGAGAAAGGTGGGGCGAGCCAGAGAAAGGTGGAGCAAGCCAGAGAAAGATTGAGCAAGCCAGAGAAAGGTGGAGCAAGCCAAAGAAACGTGGAGCAAGCCAGATAAAGGTGGAGCATGTCATGGAAAGGTGGAGCAAGCCAGAGAAAGGTGGAGGAAGCTCAAGAAAGGTGGAGCAAGCCAGGGAAAGTTGGAGCAAGCCAAGGAAAGGTGGAGCAAGCCAAAGAAGGGTGGAGAAGGCCAGGAAAAGGTGGAGCAAGCAAGAGAAAGGTGGAGCAAGCTAGAGAATGGTGGAGCAAGCCAGAGGAATATGGAACAAGCCTGAGAAAGGGGGAGCAAGCCAGAGAAAGATGGAGCAAGCCAGAGAAAGATGGGAGCAAGCCAGAAAACGTGGAGCAAGCTAGAGAAAGGTGGAGAAAGCTTGATAATGGTGGAGGAAGCCAGGAAAAGGTGGACCAAGCCAGAGAAAGGTGGAGTAAGCCAGGGGGAGGTAGAGCAAGCCAGTCTGAGGTGGAGCAAGCCAGAGAATGGTGGAGCAAGCAAGAGAAAGGTGGAGCAAGCCTGAGAAAGGTGGAGCAAGCTAGAGAAAGCTGGAGCAAGCCAGAGAATGGTGGAGCAAGCGAGAGAGAAGTGGAGCAAGCCAGAGAAAGGTGGTGCAAGCCAGAGAACGGCGGAGGAAGCCAGAGAACGGCGGAGCAAGCTAGAGAACGGTCAAGAAAGCCTGAGAATTGTGGAGCATGCCAAAGAAACGTGGAGCAAGCCAGAGAAAGCTTGAGCAAGCCATAGAAAGGTGGAGTAAGTCAGAGAAAGGTGGAGCAGGCCACAGAAACGTGGAGCAACCCGGGGAAAGGTGGAGCAAGCCAGAGAAAGGTGGAGCAAGCTAGATAAGGGTGGAACAAGCCAAAGAAAGGTGGAGCAAGCCACAAGACGGTGGAGCAAGCCAGAAGAAGGTGGAGCAAGCCACAAAAATGTGGAGAAAGCAAGGGAAAGGTGGACCAAGCCCAAGAAGGGTGGAGCAGGCGAGATAAAGGTTGAGCAAGCCAAAGAAAGTTGGAGTAATTCAGAGAAAGGTGGAGCCTGCCACTGAATTGTGGACCAATCCAGGGAAAGGTGGAGCAAGCCAGAGAAAGGTAGAGCAAGCCCGAGAAAGGTGGAGCAAGCTAGAAAACGATGATGCAAGCCAGATAACGGTGGAGCAAGCCAGAGAAATTTGGAGCAAGCCAGAGAAATGTGGAGCAAGCCAAGCACAAGTGGAGCAAGCCAGAGAATGGTAGAGCAGGCGAGAGAAAGGTTGGGCAAGCCAGAGAAAGATGGAGCAGGCCAGAGAAAGGTGAAGCAAGCCAAGGAAAGATGGAGCAAGTGCGAGAAAGGTGGAGCAAGCCTGAGAAAGGTGGGGCAAACCAGGAAAAGGTGGAGCAAGCCAGAGAAAGGTGGAGCAAGCTATAGAACGGTGGAGCAAGCCAGAGAAATGCGGCACAATCCAGATAATAGTGGAGAAGGCTAGAGAAAGGTGGAAGAAAACAGCAAAAGGTGGAGCAAGCCAGAGGAAGGTGGTGCAAGCCAGAGAAAGGAGGAGCAAGCCAGAGAAAGGTGTAGCAAGCCACAGACAAGTGGAGCATGTAAGAGAAAGGTGGAGCAAGCCAGGGAAAGGTGGAGCAAGCCAGCAAAATATGGAGCAAGTCAGGAAATGGTGATGAAAGCCAGGGAACGGTGGAGGAAGCCATACAAAGGTGGAGCAAGCCAGGGAGAGGTGGATCAAGCCATAGAATGGTGGAGCAAGACAGAGAAAGGTGGAGCAAGCCAGAGAGAGTTGGAGCATGCTAGAGAAAGGTGGAGCAAGCCAGAGAACTATGGAGCAAGCCAGAGAAAGGTGGAGAAAGCCAGAGAAAGTTGCAGTAAGGCAGAGAAAGGTCTAGCAAGCCAGAGATAGGTGAAGCAAACAAGAGAAAGGTGGAGCAGGGCGGAGAAAGGTGGAGCAAGCGAGGGAAATGTGGAGCAAGCCAGAGAAAGGTGGAGCAAGCGAGAGAAAGGTGAAGCAAGCCAAGAAAAAGTGGAGCAAGTCATAGAAACTTGGATGAAGAAAGGTGGAGCAAGTCAGGGAAAGGTGGAGCAAGGCAGAGAAATGTGGAGCAAGTCAGAGAACTGTCAAGCAAGCCGGAGAAGGGTGGAGTAAGAAAGAGAACGATGGATCAAGCCAGGTGGAACAAGCAAGAGAAAGGTGGAGAAAGCCAGGGAAAGGTGGAGAAGGCCAGATAAAGGAGGAGCAAGCCAAAGAAAGGTGGAGCAAGCCGGGAAAAGGTGAAGTAGGCCAGAGAAAAGTGGAGCAAGCCAGGGAATGGTGGAGCAAGCCAGAGAAAAGTGGAGGAATCCAAAGAAAGGTGGAGCAAGCCATAGAAAAGTGGAGCAAACCAAAGAAAGGTCAAGCAAGCCAGAGAACGGTAGAGCAAGCTAGAGATGCGTGGAGCAAGCCAGAGAAAGGTGGAGCAAGCCGGAGAAAGGTGGGGTATGCCACGGAAAGGTGGACAAAGCCAGAGAAAGGTGGAGAAAGTCAAAGGAAGGTGAAGCAAGCAAGACAAAAGTGGAGCAAGCAAGAGAACGGTGGAGCAAGCCAGCAAATGGTAGAGTGAGCCAGAGAAAGGTGGAGAAAGTCAAAGGAAGGTGAAGCAAGCAAGACAAAAGTGGAGCAAGCAAGAGAACGGTGGAGCAAGCCAGCAAATGGTAGAGTGAGCCAGAGAAAGGTGGAGTAAGCCACAGAAAGGTGGAGCAAGCAAAAGAAAGGTGGAGCAAGCCAGGGAAAGGTGGAGCAAGCCAGAGAAAGGTGGAGCAAGCCAGCAAATGGTAGAGTGAGCCAGAGAAAGGTGGAGTAAGCCACAGAAAGGTGGAGCAAGCAAAAGAAAGGTGGAGCAAGCCAGGGAAAGGTGGAGCAAGCCAGAGAAAGGTGGAGCAATCCAGGGAAAGATGGAGCAAGCCAGAGGAAGGTGGAGCAAGCCAGAGAAAGGTGGAGCAAGCCAAGGAAATATGGAGAAAGCCAGAGAAAGGTGAAGCAAGACAGAGAAAGATGGAGCAAGCCAGGAAAATGTGGAGCTAGCCAGAGAAAGGTGGAGCAAGCCAGAGAAAGATGGAGCAAGCGAGAGATCAGTGGAGAAAGCCAGAGAACAGTGGAGCAAGCCAGAGAACGTTGGAGAAAGACAAAAAATGGTTGAGCAAGCCAGAGAATGGTGGAGCAAGCCAGAGAAAGGTGGAGCAAGCCAGAGAAAGATGGAGCAAGCCAGATGAAGGTGGAGAAAGCTTGAGAACAGTGGAGAAATCCAGAGAAAGGAAAAGCAAGCCAGAGAAAGGTGGAGCAAGCCAGTGGAAGGTGGAGCAAGCAAGGAAACGATGGAGCAAGCCAGTGAAAGGTGGAGCAAGCCAGGGGAAGGTTGAGCAAGGCACGAAAAGGAGGAGGACGCCAGGGAAAGGTGGAGCAAGCCAGAGAACGGTGGAGCAAGCCATAGACTTGTGTAGCAAGCCAGAGAATGGTGGAGCAAGCCAGAAAACGGTGGATCCAGACAGAGAAAATTGGAGCAAGCCAGAGAAAGGTGGAACAAGCCAGAAAAAGGTGGAGTAAACAAGAGAAATGTAGAGCAAGCCATAGAACAGCAGAGCAGGAAAGAGAAAGGTGGAGCATGCCAGAGAAAGGTGGAGCAAGCCAAAGAGAGGTGGAGCAAGCCAGAGAAAGGTGGAGCAAGCCAGGGAAAGGTGGAGCAAGCCAAAGATAGGTGGAGTAAGCTACGCAAAGATGGAACAAGCGAGAGAAAGGTGGAGCAAACCCCAGAAATGTGGAGCAAGCGAGGGAAAGATGGAGCAAGCCATAAAAATGTAAAGCAAGCCAGAGAAAGATGAAGCAAGCCAGGAAAAGGTGGAGCAAGCCAGAGAAAAGTGGAGCAAGCCAGAGAATGGTTGAGCAAGAGAGAGACAGGTGGAGCAAACCAGAGAAAGATGGAGCAAGCCAGAGAAAGGTAGAGCAAGCCAGAGAAAGGTGGAGCAAGGACGAGAAAGGTGGAGCAAGCAAGAGAAAAGTAGAGCAAGCCAGAGAAAGGAGGAGCAAGCCAGAGAAAGGTGAAGCAAGCCAGAAAAAGGTGGAGCAAGCCAGAGAAAGGCAGAGAAAGCATGACGAAAGGTGGAGCAAGCAAGAGAAAGGTGGAATAATCTAGAGAGAGGCGGAGCAAGCCAGGGAAGTTTATAGCAAGCTAGAGAAAGGTGGAGCAAGCCAGAGAAAGGTGGAGCAAACCAGGAAATGATGGAGCAAGATAGAGAAAGGTGGAGCAATCTAGAGAACGGTGGAGCACGCCAGGGAATAGTGGAGCTGGCCAGAGAACGGTGGAACAATCCAGAGGAAAGTGGAGCAAGCCAGAGAATGATGGAGCAAGCCAGATAACAGTGGAGCATGCAAGAGAACAGTGGAGCAAGCCAGAGAACAGTGGAGCAAGCCAAAGAAAGGTGGAGCAGGCCAGAGAACGGTGGAGCAAGCCAGAGAACGTTGGAGCAAGCCAGAGTACAGTGGAGAAAGCAAGAGAACAGTGGAGCAAGCCAGAGAATGGTTGAGCAGTCCGGAGAATGGTGGAGCAAGCCATAGAAAAGTGGAGCAAGCTAGAGGAAGGTGGAGCAAGCAAGAGAACAGTGGAGCAAGCCAGAGAATGGTTGAGCAGTCCGGAGAATGGTGGAGCAAGCCATAGAAAAGTGGAGCAAGCTAGAGGAAGGTGGAGCAAGCAAGAGAAAGGCGGAGCAAGCCAGAGAATCGTGGACCAAGCCAGATATCGGTGGAGCAGGCGAGAGACAGGTGGAGCAGGCCAGAGAAAGGCGGAGCAAGCCAGAGAAAGGTGCAGCAAGCCAGAGAAAGGTGAAGAAAGCCAGAGAAATGTGGAGCAAGCAGGAGAAAGGTGGAGCAAGCAAAAGAAAGGTGGATCAAGCCAGAGAATGGTGGAGCAAGCCAGAAAACGGCGGAGCAAGCCAGAGAATGGTGGAACAAGCCAGATAACGGAAGAGCAAGACAAAGAAAGATGGAACAAACCATCAAAAAGGCAGACCAAGCCAGAGAACGGTGGAGCAAGCCATGTAACGGTGGAGCAACCCAGAGTATGGTAGAGCAAGCCAGAAAATGGTGAGGCAAGCCAGAGAACGGTGGAGCAAGACACTGAAAGTTGGAGCAAGCTAGAGAAAGGTGGAGCAAGCAAGAGAAAGGTGAGGCAAGCCAGATAACGGTGGAGCAAGCCAGAGTACAGTGGAGAAAGCAAGAGAACAGTGGAGCAAGCCAGAGAATGGTTGAGCAGTCCGGAGAATGGTGGAGCAAGCCATAGAAAAGTGGAGCAAGCTAGAGGAAGGTGGAGCAAGCAAGAGAAAGGCAGAGCAAGCCAGAGAATCGTGGACCAAGCCAGATATCGGTGGAGCAGGCGAGAGACAGGTGGAGCAGGCCAGAGAAAGGCGGAGCAAGCCAGAGAAAGGTGCAGCAAGCCAGAGAAAGGTGAAGAAAGCCAGAGAAATGTGGAGCAAGCAGGAGAAAGGTGGAGCAAGCAAAAGAAAGGTGGATCAAGCCAGAGAATGGTGGAGCAAGCCAGAAAACGGTGGAGCAAGCCAGAGAATGGTGGATGAAGCCAGATAACGGAAGAGCAAGCAAAACAAAGGTGGAACAAACCAACAAAAAGGCGGACCAAGCCAGAGAACGGTGGAGCAAGCCAGAGAACGGTGGAGCAACCTAGAGTACGGTAGAGCAAGCCAGAAAATGGTGAAGCAAGCCAGAGAACGGTGGAGCAAGACACTGAAAGTTGGAGCAAGCTAGAGAAAGGTGGAGCAAGCAAGAGAAAGGTGAAGGAAGCCAGAGAACGGTGGAGCAAGCCAGAGAACGGTGGAGCAAGCCAGAGAATGGTGGAGCAGGCCAGAGAAAGGTGGAGCATTCCAGAGAAAGGTGTAGCAAGCCAGAGAAAGGTTGAGCAAGCCTGAGAACGGTGGAGCAAGCTAGAGAAAGGTGGAGCAACCCAGAGAAAGGTGGAGCAAGGCAGAGAAAGGCGGAGCAAACCAGAGAAAGGTGGAGCAAGCCAGAGAAAGGTGGAGCAAGCCAAGGAAAGGTGGAGCAAGCCAGATAAAGGTAGAGCATGCCAGGGAAAGGTGGAGCAAGCCAGAGAAAGGTGGAGAAAGTCCAAGAAAGGTGGAGCAAGCCAGGGAAAGGTGGGGCAAGCCAGGGAAAGGTGAAGCAAGCCAGAGAAAGGTAGAGAAAGCAAGGGAAAGGTGGAGCAAGCTACAGAAAGGTGGAGAAAATTAGAGAATGATGGAGCAAGCCAGAGAAAGGTCGAGCAAACCAGAGAAAGGTGGAGCAGGCTGGGGAACAGTGGAGCAAGCCAGAGAAAGGGGGAGCAAGCCAGAGAATGGAAGAGCAAGCCAGAGAAAGGTGGAGCAGGCCTGAGAAAGGTGGAGCAAGCCAGAGAAAGATGGAGCAAGGCAGAGAAAGAGAAAGCAAGCCAGAAAATGTGGAGAAAGCCAGAGAAAGGTGGAGCAAGCTTGATAATGGTGAACCAAGCCAGGGAAAGGTCGACCAAGCCAGGGAAAGGTGGGCCAAGCCAGAGAAAGGTGGAGCAATTCATTGAACTGTGGAGCATACCAGGGAACGGTGGAGCAAGCCATAGAAAGGTGGAGTAAGCCAGAGAGAGATAGAGCAAGCCAGAGAAATGTGGAGCAAGCCAGAAAATGGTGGAGCACGTCAGAGAACGGTTAAGCAAGCCAGGCAAAGGTGGAGCAAGCCAGATAAAGGTGGAGCAAGCCAGAGAAAGGTGGAGTAGGCCAGAGAATGGTGGAGCAAGCGAGAGACAAGGGGAGCAAGCCAGAGGAAGGTGGAGCAAGCCAGAGAACGGTGGCGCAAGCCAGAGAATAGCAGAGAAAGCTAGAGAAAGGTGTAGTAATTCAGACAAAGGTGGAGCCGGCAACAGAAACGTAGAGCAATCCAAGGAAATCTGGAGCAAGCCAGAGAAAAGTGGAGCAAGCCAGAGAAAGGTGGAGCAAGCGAGAGAAAGGTGGAGCAAGTGAGAGAACGGTTGAGCAAGCAAGAGAAAGGTGGAGCAAGCCAGAGAAATATGGAGCAAGCCAGGGACAGGTGGAGCAAGCCAGAGAAGGTTAGAGCAGGCGAGAGAAAGGTTGAGCAAGCCGGAGAAAGGTGGAGAAAGCCAGAGAAAGGTGGAGCAAGCCAGGAAAAGGTGGAGCAAGCAAGGGAAAGGTGGAGCAAGCCAGAGAAAGATGGAGCAAACCAGGAGAAGGTGGAGAAAGTCAGAGAAATGTGAAGGAAGCTAGAGAACGATGGAGCATGTCGGAGAAAGGCGGCCCAAGCCAGAGAATGGTCGAGCAAGCTAAAGAAAGGTGGAGCAAGTCAGAAAAAGGTGAAGTGATCCAGAGAAAGGTGGAGCAAGCCAGACAAAGGTGGAGCAAGCAAGAGAAAGGTGGCGCAAGCCAGAGACAGAAGGAGCGAGCAAGAGAAAGGTGGAACAAGCCAGAGAAAGGTAGAGCACGCCAGAAAAAGGTGGAGCATGCCAGAGAACGGTGGAGCAAGCCAGGGAACAGTGGACGAAGCCATAGAAAGGTGGAGCAAGCCAGGGAGAGGTGGAGCAACCCAGAGAGAGGTGGAGCAAGACAGAGAAAGGTGGAGCAATCCAGGAAAAGGTGGAGCAAGCGAGAGAAAGGTGGAGCATGCTAGAGAATGGTGGAACAAGCCAGACAAAGGTGGTGCAAGCCAGTGAATGGTGGAGAAAGCTAGAGACAGGTGGAGCAAGCCAGCGAAATATGGAACAAGCCAGGGGAAGGTGGAGCAAGCCAGAGAACGGTGGAGCAAGCTAGGGAACGGTGGAGCAAGCCATAAAAAGGTGGAGCAAGCCAGGGAAAGCTGGTGTAAGACAGAAAATGGTGGAGTAAGCCAGAGAAAGGTGGAGCAAGCCAGGGAAAGGTGGAGCAAGCCAGAGAAAGGTGGAGCAAATCAGAGAACGGTGGAGCACGCCAAAAATAGGTGGAGCAAGCAAGAGAAAGGTGGAGCAAGCCAGAGTAAGGTGGAGCAAGCCAGGCAAAGGTTAAACAAGCCAGAGAAAGGTGGAGCAAGCCAGAGGAAGATGGAGTACGCCAGAGAGAGATTGAGCAAGCCAGTGAAAGGTGGAGCAAGCTAAAGAAAGGTGGAGCAAGCCAGAGAAAGGTAGAGCAAACCAGGGAAGAGTGGAGCAAGCCAAAGAAAGCTGGAGCAAGCCAGAGATCGGTGGAGCAAGCCAGAGAAAGGGGGCGCAAGCCAAAGAACGATGGAGCATGCTAGAGAAAGGTGGAGCAAGCCAACAAAAGGTGGAGCAAGGCAGAGAAAGGTGGAGCAAGGCAAAGAAAGGTGGAGCAAGCCAAAGAAATGTGGAGCAAGCCAAAGAAAGGTGGAGCAAGCAAGGGAAAGGTTGAGAAAGCCAGGGAAAGGTGGAGCAAGCCAGAAAAAGGTGGAGCGAGCCAGAGAACGGATGAACAAGCCATAGATAGGTGGAGAAAGCCACGAAAAGGTGGAGCAAGCCAGAGAAAGATGGAATAGGCCAGAGAAAGGTAGAGCAAGCAAGAGAAAGGTGGAGCAACCCAGAGAAAGGTGGAGCAAGCTAAGGAAAGGTATAGTAAGCCATAGAAAGGGGATCCGGCCAGAGAAACGTGGAGAAAATCAGGGAAACGTGGAGCAGGCCAGAGAAAGATGGAGCAAGCCAAAGACCGCTGGACCAGGCTAGAGAAAGGTGGACCAAGCCAGAGAACGGTGGACCAAGCCAGAAAAAGGTGGAGCAAGCCAGAGAAAGGTGGAGCAAGCAAAAGAAAGGTGGAGCAAGTCAGAGCATTGTGGGGCAAGCCAGAGAAGGGTGGAGCAAGCCAGCCAAAGGTGGAGCAAGCCATGGAAAGGTGGAGCAAGCCAGAGAAAGTTGGACGAGGAAAGATGTAGCAAGCAAGAGAAAGGTGGAGCAAGTCAAGGACAGGTGGAGCAAGTCAGAGGAAGGTGGAGAAAGCAAGAGAACATTGGAGCAAGCCAGAGAAAGGTGAAGCAAGCAAGAGAATGTTGGAGCAAGATAGAAGAAGAAACCCAGAGAAAGGTGAGAAAGCAAGGGAATGGGGGAGCAGACCAGAGAAAGGTGGAGCCAGCCAGAGAAAGATGAAGCAATCCAGGGAAAGGTGTGTCAACCGGCCTGAGGCAAACGGACTAGAAAACAGGGCCGACACAATAGCACCTGCCGTCCGCTCCTAGCATTTCAGCTAGGCGAAGATATCACCCTCAGGATCACGGTTCCACACTGAGCAGTTCCTAGGCAATCACTTGCTAGAAACTGTGTCCACTTAACACTTGGTCACTTTTGCGCGAGGTGCTAGTCAAAGACTAACTCTTGGGGCTTAGACCAACCAGTGTCTTACTGTTCCTTAGTTGGACAACTCTGTGAGGAGCATCTAAGGCCAGATTGTGTAATTAGAATGAGGAATGAGCCTGGTACATATAGTCCTAGGCCTGGCTTCTAAGGTGTGTGGGCAATGACACTTTTGGGGTGGTCACTCCACACCACCTCACCAGTCCGTCAATTGGCGCATCCACTGACCGCCAAGTGGTGCACTCTCCTCATGCATGGAGAAATGTCTAAGAAACTTCCCCTGTGCTAGAAGGTCAAAAAACCTCCTGCGCACATCAAGGCTCGATCGCAGGACCTGTTGTCCCTAAGTCCAACATGCTATCCGTTGCGCTACACTTCTGGTGTCTCGCTTCGACTTACACCACGAACAAGGTCTGGGGGACTTACTCCAAGGGAGCAGTGCATGCCCAACCTGTCCGTCAAGCCATGGTAGTGGCCATGGGGCATAGAAGAACAACAATCTCTCCCTTGCACCTTAGGCCACCTGCTGTGGTAGTTTTTCTTCGGCATGGACCTGTAGCTCTAGGTTGTGTATGTGCATGTCAGTTTTCTTGGTCTTTAGTTCTCATCTCTTGCATCCACCATGCCAACTCCTCGAGCACGTGCAACATGCAAGTCGCTGTCTAGCGGCTTTGTCAAGAAGTCGGCAAGCATTTTCTTGGTTGTGACGTGCTCCAGTTCCACGACACCCTTGGCGATAAGGTCACGTGAGTAGTGGTACC
>SZWC01010183.1:43643-56747 GCA_023375785.1 Penium margaritaceum
GGCGTGTAAGGCGTTGTGGGCTGGTGGTTGATCCCATGTTGCCGCAACCAGCCCTTGCATGCCTCGTACTCTCCGCCGTTGTCGCTCCGCATCCCTTTGACTTTCTTTCCGGTCTGCCGCTCCACCATGGCGACAAACTCCTGCAACTTTTCTCTGACCTCTCCCTTTGTTTTGAGGAAGAAGATCCACACCTTGCGGCTGTGGTCATCTATGAAGGTCAGAAAATACTTGCTACCACCGTTTGACGCCATGCAAAAGGGTCCACACACATCGGTGTGAATCAGGTCAAGGGCTGATTCTGCGCGGCGACCATTGCGCTCAAAGCTCGTTCGTTTGGTCTTGCCTTGGAGGCAAGGTTCACACAGGCTGCCACACCCAACCGCATCCTTCTTGCAACCATCCATGCCACGGACCAGCTGTTGTTGCTGAATGACTTGGAGCGTGGTGTTTGCAACGTGCCCAAAGCGTCTGTGCCACAGATCAGCGTCTTTGTCCTTTACGGTAGAGGTTGCTTTTTCAGTTCTCGTTTGTGTGCTCTCCTATGTTGGTGCCGAGACCACTGCCTCCGCTGCACCCGCATGACCCTCCTCTTCCGAGGTCTTTGCTGCCATTGTCTGCAATACGTAGAGTCCGTCAGCCCGTGGAACCTGTGCCACGAGATCTTTGTTGGCATAGAGGACCTTGATGTCCTCATTCCTGGCGATGACCGCCTTCTTCTGTGTGAACACCACTGTCATGTCACTGTCCGTTATCTTTGACACGGACAGAAGGTTTGCCGCAAAGGAGGGCATGTAGACCACGTCACGTAGCCGTAGATCCTTCTCTGCACCATTAAGGTTGATGCTCACCAACTTGTCTCCCACGCCCTTTGCGTTGACGACACTGTCGTTTGCACATCTGAACCGCCGATCGGTGGGGCCGATGGAGACAAATCCAGCCTGGTCGTTGCTGGAGTGATGATCAGTGCCGGAGTCGAGCCCAAAAGCTCCTGGCCTGAGCAGCGCCGCTCCTTTTGCTGGAGGCGTGCTCTGAGCCATCATGTTGGTGGCTTCTTTGCCACCCTTTTTGTTGCCTTTGTTCCCACCGCTTCCGCCGTCTTCCTTCTTTGGCGACCTGCACTCTCTTGCCCAGTGCCCAGGTTTACCGCAGTTGCGGCAGTTACCCTGTCGCTTGGGAGCCTTGCCGCCATTGTTGCCTCCGCCACCACCGNTCTGACCAGAGGCTGACCCTTTGCTCCCGCGGCCACCGTAGCGTGCGGCATAGGCTGAGAAGTTAGCCTCACTTGCCCTGCGGCGCATGGCCTTGTTTCGCACGTACTCTGACACTGTCGTGTACGTCAGGTCGTCCTCCTTCCAGCCGCCCATGACGGTGATCATTGGGCTCCAGCTCTCCGGTAGCGCCATGAGGAGGATCATGGCTTGCATGTTCTCGTCAAGGTCCCAGTTCATCTGGCGAGCCTCGCCAAGGAGTCTTTCAAACTCCTGTAGGAAATCGGGGATTGATTCGCCCTCATTCACCCGCATGCTGATCAGCCGTTGTAGGATGAATAGTCTGTTTGCGAGGGAGGTGGATTGGTGCATGCGCTTGAGCTTTTTGTAAGCTTCGGAAGCCAGCGTGTACCCGGCAATGATGGGAACATACTTCTTGGCTATCGTGTTGCTGAGGAATGACATGACAATATCATTTCGATCCATCCATGCCTCATGCTCAGATGTGCCTTCTGCGGGAACCTGCTCCTCTCCCTTCAGTAGCTTGATGAAGCCGCGCACTTTCATCGCCAGCTCGAACTGCCATCTCCATAGGGGGAAGTCAATCCCCTAAAAAATGGGGATTCCTCCCAGGGGTCCAAGACCTTGCGGCAGTGACGTAGCACTCACATTTGCTCCAGTGGTCTGCCCTGTGGTAGCCACTGTTGAGGTTGAGGACTGCCCTGCGGCAGCCCCCACTCCTCCCGATGGGTCAACCATTTTTGTTGCCCTTGTCTGCTTCCCACGTCTCTGCTGCGTTGAGGCCGATGTAGGCTGATGTTAGCTGATGTCTGCTACCGGTTTTAGGATGCAGATCCGTTGCTTACCCCTCCAGCCGATGTTCACCTGCAGACAGAGAATACATCTACACCAACACACCCAGGGTCTTGCCACCAAGGGCAGAGCTTGTCCTGGTTGGGACACAAGGGTCATGCCTCCAAGGGCAGAGCTTGTCCTTAGTCCCAGTGTGCTAAGTGCAGACCAAGCCGTTGGAGCTGATGAAGCTGATGGAGCTGATGGAGCTGATGGAGCCGGCGTGTGCACTTGGAGAGAGCGTTCCAGAGTTGAGCAAAGCGTGCCTTACAACTGGTGAGTGTGGGCCCATAACCCTTTGTCAACCGGCCTGAGGCAAACGGACTAGAAAACAGGGCCGACACAATAGCACCTGTCGTCCGCTCCTAGCATTTCAGCTAGGAGAAGATATCACCCTCAGGATCACGGTTCCACACTGAGCAGTTCCTAGGCAATCACTTGCTAGCAACTGTGTCCACTTAACACTTGGTCACTTTCGCGCGAGGTGCTAGTCAAAGACTAACTCCTGGGGCTTAGACCAACCAGTGTCTTCTTTATACTGTTCCTTAGTTGGACAACTCTGTGAGGAGCATCTAAGGCCAGATTGTGTAATTAGAATGAGGAATGAGCCTGGTACATATAGTCCTAGGCCTGGCTTCTAAGGTGTGTGGGTAGTGACACTTTTGGGGTGGTCACTCCACACCACCTCACCAGTCCGCCAATTGGCGCATCCACTGACCGCCAAGTGGCGCACTCTCCTCATGCATGGAGAAATGTCTAAGAAACTTCCCCTGNCGGTTCCACACTGAGCAGTTCCTAGGCAATCACTTGCTAGCAACTGTGTCCACTTAACACTTGGTCACTTTCGCGCGAGGTGCTAGTCAAAGACTAACTCCTGGGGCTTAGACCAACCAGTGTCTTCTTTATACTGTTCCTTAGTTGGACAACTCTGTGAGGAGCATCTAAGGCCAGATTGTGAAATTAGAATGAGGAATGAGCCTGGTACATATAGTCCTAGGCCTGGCTTCTAAGGTGTGTGGGTAGTGACACTTTTGGGGTGGTCACTCCACACCACCTCACCAGTCCGCCAATTGGCGCATCCACTGACCGCCAAGTGGCGCACTCTCCTCATGCATGGAGAAATGTCTAAGAAACTTCCCCTGTGCTAGAAGTTCAAAAAACCTCCTGCGCACATCAAGGCTCGATCACAGGACCTGTTGTCCCTAAGTCCAACATGCTATCCATTGTGCTACACTTCTGGTGTCTCGCTTGGACTTACACCACGAACAAGGTCTGGGGGACTTACTCCAAGGGAGCAGTGCATGCCCAACCTGTCCGTCAAGCCATAGTAGTGGCCATGGGGCATAGAAGAACAACAAGGTGGACTAAGCCAGAGAAAGGTAGAGCAAGCCGGAGAAAGGTGGGGCAAGCCATGGAAAGGTGGGGAAAGCCAGAGAAAGGTGGAGAAATCTAGAGAAAGGTGAAGCAAGCCAGGGAAAGGTGGAGCAAGCCAGAGAAAGGTGTAGCAAGCCAGAGAACGGTGGAGCATGCCAGGAACGGTTGCCAGCCAAAGAACGGTGGAGTAAGTCGAAGAAAAGTGGAGCAAGCCAGCAAAAGGTGGAGCAAACCAGAGAACGGTACAGCAAGCCACAGAAAAGTGGAGTAAGCAAGAGAACTATGGAGCCAGCTAGCGAATGGTGGAGTGAGTCAGAGAGAGGTGGAGTAAGCCAAAGAAAGGTTAAGCAAGCCAAAGAAAGGTGGAGCAAGCCAGGGAAAGGTGGAGCAAGCCAGAGAAAGGTGGGGAGAAGGGAAAGATAGAGCAAGCCAGAGAAATGTGCAGCAAGCCAGAAAAAGGTGTTGCAACCAGAGAAAGGTGGAGCAAGCCACTGAAAGGTGAAAAAAGCCATAGAAAGATGGAGCAAACCAGGAAAATGTGGAGCAAGCCAGAGGAAGGTGGAGGAATTAAGAGAACAGTGTAGCAAGCCATAGACAGGTGGAGGAAGCCAAAGAACAGATGGAGCAAGCCACAGAGCGGTGGAGCAAGCCACAGAGAACGGTGGAGCAAGACAAAAAAGGGTTGAGCAAGCCACAGAGAGGTGGAGCAAGCCAGAGAATGGTGGAGCAAACCAGAGAAAGGTGGAGCAAGCCAGATGAAGGTACAGCACGCTTGAGAACAGTGGCACAAGCCAGAGAAAGGAGGAGCAAGCACGAGAAAGGTCGAGCAAGCCAGAGAGAGTTTGAGCAAGCCAGGGAAAGGTGGAGCAAGCTAGAGGAAGGTGGAGCAAACTAGGGAAAGGTGGAGCAAGCCATGAAAAGGAGGAGGCACCAGGAAAAGGTGATGCAAGCCAGAGAATGGTGGAGCAAGCCAGATAACGGTGGATCAAGACAGCAAAAATTGGAGCAAGCCAATGAAAGGCGGAGCGAACCAGAGAAAGGTGGAGCAAGCCAGAGAACTGTGGAGCAAGCCAGAGAACGGTGGAGCAGGCCAGAGAAAGGTGGAGACTGCCAGAGAAAGGTAGAGCAAGCCAGAGAAAGGCTGAGAACGCCAGAGAACGGTGGTGCAAGCCAGGGAAAGGTAGAGCAAGCCAGAAAACCGTGGAGCAAGCCAGAGAAAGGTGGAGGAAACCAGAGAAAGGTGGAGCAAGCCAAAGAGGTGAAGGAAGCCAGAGAAAGGTGGCACAATCCAGGGAAAGGTAGAGCAAGCCAGAGAAAGGTGGAGCAAGCCAAGGAAAGATAGAGCAAGCAAGAGAAAGGTGGAGCAAGCCCCAAAAAGGTGGAGCAAGCTCGAGAAAGATGGAGCAAGCAATGTAAAGATAAAGCAATCCAGAGAAAGCTGGAGCAAGCCAGGGATAGGTGGAGCAAGCCAGAGAAAAGAGGAGTCAGACAGAAAACGTTTGAGCAAGAGAGAGTCAGGCGGAGCAAGCTAGAGAAAGGTGAAGCAAACCAGCAAACAGTGGACAAAACCAGAGAATGGTGGAGCAAGCCAAAGAACATTGGAGCAATCCAGAGAACAGTGGAGCAAGCCAGAGAAAGGTAGAGCAAGTCAGAAGACAGTGGAGCAAGCGAGAGAATGGTGGAGCAAGCCAAAGAAAGATGGAGCAAGCCAGAGAAAGGTGGAGCAAGCCTGAGAAAGGTGGAGCAAGCCAGAGAAAGATGGAGCAAGCCAGACAAAGGTGGAGCAAGCCAGAGAAAGGTGGAGTAAGCGAAAGAGAGGCAGAGCAAGCCAGGGAAGGTTGGAGCAAGCTAGAGAAAGGTGGAGCATGTTGATCTGAGGGTGAGTGTGCACCCTGGAGGGTCCCTAGCAGTGGCTGTTTCACACCACCAACTGCTTTTGGAGAGACTGAAACTGTGAAGGCAACTGGTTCCAAGGATGGCAAAACAACTGGTCAGAGATTGAGGCAATAGTTTTTGGCCTCAATTGACTGGGAATTAACACTTGATCAAGGATCACAAGCAGTGGCATTTTATAGCCACTGATCTAAGCTTTACAGAACACCAAAGCATGCCAGATTTGGAGCTTCCTGGCAGATTCTATGACTTCTAGAGTAGTCCTTGGTAGGCTGTCCTTTTCCCACCTAGGAAGGCATCCCTTCCCTCCTCTAGAAGCTTCTGCCCCTTCCTAGATTCCTCAGCTTGCTTCTAGTAGAAGGGAAGGTGTCCAGAATACCAAGACACCTCTAGATGCCTTGTAGGACAAGTCACCCCTTCTAGAAGGTGTGCCACCTTCCTGGACCCTCACCTGGCCTTCTAGAAACTTAAAGAGGAACTCTAGAGGTTGAGCTAGCTTCCTGGCATCTATTTTCCACCTCCCTTGAGGCAGGGCATAATTTCATCTTGTGGGACTTGAACCCGGGCCCCTGCCTCTATAGGTGGACACCATTAACCACTAAGCCACTAAGGCTTGTCTTTTTGGTGTTCCTTTTTGGAGTCACTCCTGCCATGGTGAGGAGCATCATTCCAACATTCTCCCCCTTGCGCATCACCCATGGCAGTCGTCCATGCTCAACCTTCAACTGAGGAGCCTTTCTCCTCATGGGAGGCGAGCTTACATTTTATTGCTCCCTCCCACTCAGCCCCATCCTTCTTGTCTAGTGCCTTTTTCAGGCTCCTCTTGCGTGAAGAAGACTTGTGCAAACCCAGTCCAAATGCCCTTGTCGGTATCGTACATCTTTATGGTTGTTCGCACACGGCTGCTCACTCGGGGCTGTTGAGGTGGTTGTGCTTGTTGCTGTCCCCTTTCGGCGCCATCCTCTACAAGCACCTCCTCCCCCTCTCTTGGAGATCTTGGAGACATCGGTCGACTCCCCACCTCCACGTCCATCTCTGGTGCTTCGGATTCCTCATCCGAACTGGCCGGAACAAATTCTGCCGCTCGCCCATCCCTCGGGCGATGCTCTCCGCTTGGTGGTGATGCGAGGATGTCACCCTCATTCACGTCCTCCGGCGTCTCCCCCTCAAGGAGTGGCATCCACTCCCCCCTCTTGGAGAGACCTGCCTCCTTGTCTGTCCAACGGCTTTTCTCGTCGAACGTGACGTCGCGACTCCGCACAATCTGCTGCCTCCTTGGGTCAAAGAGCCGGTACGCCTTGCTTCCGCTCTCATATCCAAGGAAAATACACCGGCGGGTACGCGGGTCCAGCTTGCTCCGTNACCCACCGCCGGCTTCCTCCCGCTCCACACCTCTTGTGGCGTCTTCCACGCATTGCTCTCCTTGTCCTTCAGCGGCTTGGTCAGCATGAGATTCATGATGTACGCTGCTGTCCTTGCCGCCTCCACCCAATACCGTTGTGTAAGGCCGGCGTCGCTCAACATGGATCGCACCATGTTAAGGATTGTGCGATTCGCTCTCTCTGCGACGCCATTCTGTTGTGGGGAGTGTGGAGTTGTTTTCTGCCACTCAATCCCCTTGCTCTGCATCCACCCAAGGCACCCCGCATATTCACCGTCGTTGTCACTCCGGAACGCCTTCACCTTCAACTCTGTTTGCCGCTCCACATCAGCCACAAACTCTTGCATGCACGCAAGGACCTCACTCTTCCGCTTCATTGGGTAGAGGTAGAGTTTCCGGCTGTGGTCATCGATGAAGGTGAGGAAGTAGCGAGCTCCGCCGATGGAGCTCTCAAGCGGTCCACACACATCTGTGTGTACCACGGCCAGTTTTGCCAATGCACGCGTCCCCTTGGCGACAAACGGCTGCCAAGTTGATTTGCCAATGATGCATGGCTCACACACGGTCTCCTTGGTTCCATCAAGGCCGCTGATTTGGAGACCCCGCACCACTTCCCTCTTAGCCATCTCCTTCACTGTCGATGGAGAAATGTGGCAGAGTCGGCAGTGCCATAGGTCCAGGTCTCCTCCGTCCTTCGTTGCAAGATTGGCGGCGTTGGACCCCACCCGGCTGCTGAGGATCTTCGCGCGTAGTAGGTACAAGTCCTCCTCCCTCTTGGCACGCGCAATCACCTCACCTTTGCCCTCTTTGCGGATGACGGCCTCCTTCTTTGTGAAGAGCACCTCAAGTCCCTTGTCGGTAAGGCGGCTGACGGAGAGCAGGTTTGCCCCAAAGTTTGGCATATGCAGCACATCGTAGATTGTGCTCGTGACAGGTTTGCCATCCACAATTGACTCAATGCGGACGTTACCCTCACCGGCAGCCACCTCTGTTTTTCAATTGGCCACCGTCATGCGTCTCTCCGAGGCACCATAGGTGACAAATGCCGCCCTGTTGCATTGCGTGTGGCGGCCTGATCCGGAGTCGATGAAGGCAACTCCCAGATCCTTCATGTTGGTGGAGTTGTACGCCATAAGGGCGTGCTCATCTTTCTTCCCGCCCCGTTGCGACCGATCTGTTTTCTTCTTGGGACAGTTGCGCGCGTAGTGGCCCTCCTTGCCGCAGTTGAAGCACTTCCCCTTCTTGTCACCCTTCTTAGTGCCATGTTTGGCACCCTTCCACTTGTCGCCTCGACCTCCACTTTGAGGATGAACTGTGTAAGCTGAAGTTGATGCCGCTGACCTCTCTCGACCGCCACGTCGCATCCACTCATTGCGCACGTACTCAGCAACCTTCGGGTACTTCAGCTCGTCGGAAGGCCAGCCACCAAGGACTGTGATCATGGGACTCCAATTGTCTGGCAAGGCCAGAAGGAGGATCATAGCTTGCAATTGAGAGTCGACCTCCCAACCCGTGGCCACGCACTCCGCTGCGAGGGACTCAATCTGCTGCATGATCTCCATGATGTTGTCGCCTTCGTTGGCTCGGAGGGTGACGAGCCGTTTGAAGATGAAGAGCTGATTGGCAAGGTTGCTTGACTGGTAGATGGAGCAGAGTTTTGACCATGCGTCTGCGGCCAGGGTGCATCCTTGGATGTGCCCAAGTTGTGGTGGGCATAACGCGGACACAAGGAGCGCCAANGCTTCTTGTATGCCTCCTTCACCTCAGCCGTTGCAGTCTCCGGCGGAGTAGTCTCATCACCTTTTACGAGCTCAAGCAGTCCCTTGTCGTCGAGGAAGACCTCAAACTGCCACCTCCACAAGGCAAAGCCTGTCCCATCAAACTTAAGGACAGCGCGGCTGCTCTCTTGCTCGTTGGTTACCATGTCTTGATGTTGGAAGCGTGAAATCAAGCTGGCTTTGAACCCCTTAGAGGCGTGGGCCCATAACCCTTTGTTGATCTGAGGGTGAGTGTGCACCCTGGAGGGTCCCTAGCAGTGGCTGTTTCACACCACCAACTGTTTTTGGAGAGACTGAAACTGTGAAGGCAACTGGTTCCAAGGATGGCAAAACAACTGGTCAGAGATTGAGGCAATAGTTTTTGGCCTCAATTGACTGGGAATTAACACTTGATCAAGGCTCACAAGCAGTGGCATTTTACAGCCACTGATCTAAGCTTTCCAGAACACCAAAGCATGCCAGATTTGGAGCTTCCAAGCAGATTCTATGGCTTCTAGAGTACTCCTTGGTAGGCTGTCCTTTTCCCACCTAGGAAGGCATCCCTTCCCTCCTCTAGAAGCTTCTGCCCCTTCCTAGATTCCTCAGCTTGCTTCTAGTAGAAGGGAAGGTGTCCAGAAGACCAAGACACCTCTAGATGCCTTGTAGGACAAGTCACCCCTTCTAGAAGGTGTGCCACCTTCCTGGACCCTCACCTGGCCTTCTAGAAACTTAAAGAGGAACTCTAGAGGTTGAGCTAGCTTCCTGGCATCTATTTTCCACCTCCCTTGAAGCAGGGCATAACTTCATCTTGTGGGACTTGAACCCGGGCCCCTGCCTCTATGGGTGGACACCATTAACCACTAAGCCACTAAGGCTTGTCTTTTTGGTGTTCCTTTTTGGAGTCACTCCTGCCATGGTGAGGGGCATCATTCCAACAGAGAAAACCAGGGAAAGGTGGAGCGAGCCAGAGAAAGGTGGAGCAAGCTAGAGAACGGTGGAGCAAGCCTGAGAAAGGTGGTGCAAGCCAGAGAACGGTGGATCAATCTAGAGAAAGGTGGAAGAAGCCAGCAAAAGATGGTACAAGCTAGAGAAAGGTGGAGCAAGCCTGAGAACTGTGGAGTAAGCCAGACAAAGGTGGACATAGCCAGATAAAGGTGGAGCAAGCCAAAGAAAGTTGGAGCAAGCTAGGTAAAGGTGGAGTAAGCCAGAGAAAGGTGGACCAAGCCAGAGAACGGTGGAGCAAGCCAGGGAACCGTAAAGAGAGCCATAAAAAGGTGGAGCAAGCCAGGGAAAGGTGGGGCAAGGCACATGAAGGTGGAGCAAGCCAGAGAAAGGTGGAGCAAGCCAGGGAAAGGAGGAGCAAGCCGGAGAAAGGTGGAGCAAGTCAGAGCACGGTGGAGCAAGCCAGAGATAGGTGGAGCAAGCCTTTTTATATGGTGGAGCAAGCCGGAGTAAGGTGGAGCGAGCCACGCAAAGGTTGAGCAAGCCAGAGAAAGGTGGAGAAAGCCGAGGAAAGGTGGAGCAAGCAAGATTAAGATGGAGTATGTCACAGAGAGGCGGAGCAAGCCAGGAAAAGGTGGAGCAAGCTAGAGAAAGGTGGAGCAAGCCAGAGAAAGGTGCAGCAAACCAGGGAATCGAGGAGCAAGCCATAGAAAGGTGGAGCAAAGCAGGAAAAGGTGGCGCAAGCCAGAGAAAGGTGGAGCAAGCTAGAGAACGGTAGAGCAAGCTACAGAAAGGTGAAGCAAGCTAGAGAGCGCTGGAGCAAGCCAGAGAAAGGTAGAGCAAGCCAGCAAAAGATGGAGTCAGCCAGAGAAAGGTGGAGGAAGCCAGAGAAAGGTGAAGTAAGCCAGAGAAAGGTTGAGCAAGCCAGAGAAAGGTGGAGCAAGCCACGGAAAGGTGGAGTAAGCCTGAGAATGTTGGAGTAAGCCCGAAAATGATGGAGCAAGCCAGGGAATTTGGAGCAAGCCATGGAAAGGTGGAGCAAGCCAGGAAATGGTGGAGCAAGCCAGAGAAAGGTGGAGCTGTTGGCTCTGGTGGGTGTGGAGGCACCTTGAAGGATGCCTAGCTCTCACTGGTTCATGCTACCAAGGTTTGGGGCAGCCAGTGGACACCATTGGTGAAGAGTGTGAAACACAAGGATCACGGATGTGAGTGGGCAGAACACGTCGCATTCAGTATATCTGAATTGAAACACGTTTTTTGTTATTATCATAGTGAGATTACATCAGATCCTTATATTCTGTGATCTGAGCTTTCCAACACATCCAAGCACACCCAAAATGGAGCAGTGGAGCCCTTGTTATGGCCGCCGAAGTAACCCTTGGTGGAGCCGCCCACCTGGGCTTGCACTCTAGGCAATGGGAGGCGCTTCGACGATGACCCGTCGAAGCGCCTTTCCTCACCCATAAGTCAAGGAGAAGTTCATCCTGGTCAAGGAGGTCCTTATGATTATCTCATTCATGCCCCTGGTGCATTTAGATTCCATTAGGAACGAACACGGATCACTTGCGGTTGATTATCCCGCCACCCATGGCGGGTACCAGATTCCACCTGCCCAATACCCTATTTTCGGGCTAGGCTAACTTTCTGAATACTCACTCAAATCGAGCGATTCAAAGCTCGGTCCTGCATGTCAAAATCCAAGGAATCCAAATCAAAAGTCAGATCAGTGTTTAACCACTCCTCAATGGTCGAACCAGGGAGTACGATCAGCGGCACTCATGGCAAGGGGTACAGCATGTCAACAATCTCCCCTTTGCACCGCAGCCTTAATGCCCTGTCCTTGGAACCTGTAGCATTTTAAACTTCACAGCACAAACCAAGCTCCATGCAGCTCGTGTCGTGCCTGTCCTTGGGCTGTGCCTTGGTCATGGCATCGGCGAGCATCCGCTTAGTGCCACAATGCACAATAGCCGCATCTCCCTTCGCCACCAAGTCCCGCGCGTAGTGATGCTGGATCTCGATGTGCTTGGTCCTCCTGTGCAGCACCAGGTTCTGGGTCAGGCTGATGGTACTCATGTTGTCAACGTTGAGCACCGTTGGCTTCCTTTGCGGCACGCCGATCTCCTTTAACAGCCGACACAGCCACACTGCCTCCTTTGCGGCTTCCGCGAGTGCGATGTACTCTGCTTTGGTTCTGGACAGCGCCACACAGTCTTGCTTCCTGCTTGTCCATGAAACTGCTGCACCAACAAGCACAAACACGTACCCTGACGTTGATTTTATGTCATCCACATCACCAGCCCAGTCGGCATCGGAGTAGCCGACCAACTCAAGGGAGTCGTCACGGGCTCCCCCTCCAAACACGAGCCGCGACTCTTTTATCGCCTTGAGATAGCGGAGGATCCGCTTCACCGCTTGCCAATGCAGCAGTCCGGGGTTAGCAACATAGCGGCTCACTTGGCTCTCCGTGAAGGCCAGGTCGGGCCGCGTCGCCACCATGGCGTACATGATGCTCCCCACAGCGGACTGGTATGGCACGCCTGCCATCTCCTCCTTCTCCTCGTCAGTGCTCGGCCCCATGCTCGAGCTCAGCTCACATGAGGTGGTCATGGGTGTGCCGATGGGGTTGCACTCCTCCATGTTGTAGCGTTGGAGCACCTCTTGCACGTACTTTGCCTGCCCCATCTCCAGCGTGTGTGCCTTGCGCTCCCTCTTGATGGCGACACCGAGGTAATACTCGAGTTTGCCCATGTCAGTCATTTTGAACCGACCACCCAAATGCCGCTTCAGGTTCACCAACTCCTCCATGTCCAATGAGACGAGGATGAGGTCATCCACGTAAAGAACCACAATCTGGTGCAATCCCGGCTGCTTCCGCACGTACACAAAACAGATGCTCAACAGGCGATAATCAAGTGGAACCCACTCGTTTCATTCCAAATGTAGTGCAAGGTACAGAAACTATGTACAGACAAAGGAGGTGAATTCATGGGTGTCCTGATTCTAGCACTCAAAGTAAAGTGAATTGAACATCAGACCAATACACCATACAAATTTCCATAGACAGGATGGTAGAGCAATGACATTGCAATTGGGGTGATGTTTTGCATACTTTGTTGAATGAGTCCTGTCTATCTTTTGGAGCATAATTGAAGCAATCAGAAAACATCACCTGGGTGTAGAACCTTCTTCCATAAGGTCCACTGCACAAGGCAGACACACCTTGGGAATGGTGGTTCAAGGAAAAGGCATACCTCCGCCCTGCCAGAGAGTGGAGAACAATGGCGTGTGTGTGGTTTGCACAACCATAGCAGGAAAACAAACTTAGTCCACATGATCGTTGGTGTGTGTTCATGGGGTTCTTGCATGCCTCCAAGGCATGGATGTTTTGAGACCCCACGAGCCACTGCTTCCTTGAATTTTGAGACGCATATTTCTTGGAACACATGTCCTACAAGTTATTTCACACTTTACGTCATGTACCCAATGTCACAACCCCTGAGCACTATCCACATTACGTTAGTGTGCCAATGGTCATTCCGACTAGGGTCACATCATCCCCAAAATCTATACAAAAGAAAGGAGGTGTGACTGAGTCCAACCCTACAGGTCTCTTGACACCCACTGATCTGGCCAGCATAGAGTCAAGTGCACCACACTCACATCAAGATTTTTCTCACCAACATTCACCAGAAAA
>SZWC01010183.1:56793-89768 GCA_023375785.1 Penium margaritaceum
TTCCGACTAGGGTCACATCATCCCCAAAATCTATACAAAAGAAAGGAGGTGTGACTGAGTCCAACCCTACAGGTCTCTTGACACCCACTGATCTGGCCAGCATAGAGTCAAGTGCACCACACTCACATCAAGATTTTTCTCACCAACATTCACCAGAAAAAAGTCAGAGGACCGTGACACTCCCACCAGAGCCTGTGCGACACTCCCTTATGGATTTCCCTGCGAGTGAACTATAGACTATTCTATCACATAGTGGGTCCTACTAAAACCGACCCTGAACTTGTGGAACCAATGACCCTGACTAGGGCAAGGAGGCTCACACATGCCGAGATCAATGCTCTACTTGTGGATGAAGACTTTGATTTGGTTCCCCTGCTGTCTGGTTGGAAGGCCATCAATGTCAAGTGGGTTTTCAAGCCGGAAACAAATCTGTCTGGTCTAATAGACAAATATAAAGCATGGCTTGTAGCAAAGGGTTTCCACCAATTCCTAGGCCAAGACTTGACACACCTACACACCTGTTGGCAAGTATGGGACCAGTCGAGTGCTGCTATGTGTCGTGGCCCATTAAGACTTGGCAATATATCAAAATGGGCATAGACAATTATTTTCTCAATGATCCTCCTGAAGAAGAGCTGTATGCAAAAAAACCAGAGAGATTTTAGGACGGAATTGAATGGGTATGGGTGCTGCTTAAACCCCTTCACGGCCAAAACCAGACAACCTTGTGTTGGAACAAAGAAATCAACCATACGCCTCAAAACAGGTGGTTTCATCCAGTGTGTGTTGCCCTTATCTCTTTCTCTTACTTGCTTGAGCCACCCCATATGGTGACCATTACACTTGAATTAGTCTTATGTTTGAACTTGGGGCATCTTAGGATGTCCTCGCCCACTCAAGAAAATGGAAACTAGGGATAGGATAATTTATGGGCTGCGAGAGGCTTTCATCCTTGCTTGCAATAGCACCAGTGAGCATTGCTTGCTGGCCACCCGGTGATCTCGACTAGAGATTCTCACCCGTAATCTATTCTCCTCTTTGTTGTGCTAGGCCTTAGGGCAAGCTCCATGGCCACATGTGCGATAGAACTCCAATATATGGATTCTTAAGCAAATGTAGTAAACTCAGTTGCATTGGAATTGTGCTTAAAATCTTATTTGTTTCTTGTTAGGGTGACATGTGGCACGACGGGAAGAATAGACTAAAATGCACACATTGATGAAGATCTATACTAGAAACCATTGTGGCTCAAGAGCCTGATCACCCATCTGCTCCAAGAGCTGAATGCAACTATGGAGGGGCTTCACAATGTGTGCACACATGAAGCAGTGGTCATAGATAGGAATAACCAAGTTCAAGGAGAGCCCCAAATCTGACCGGCACTTCCAAAGAAATTTTTTGCTACAAACTCGGAAAGACCGTGGATTCGGATGTGGCAGACGAGTTTGCAAGTCTACTTCGCCACTCCTAGGGTCAAAAACGACAAGAAGAAAATTTACCTCATAGTCTCACTTTACGTGGTGCAAAAGCAAATTGGTAGTCTGATCTAAAGACCATCCAATGGCAACAGGAGACTGACAGATCTGGCTCAACGGCTCATGAGACTTCTCTCACATCATTGACCGTTGACGTTCCACCTCCAAAGCAGATGAATTAAAAATGTCAATGTTCTTTGACTCCACAAGAAAAACTGGATGGACTTCACGTATCCTATCCTCACCCATTTTAAGAATACGAGTAAAAGATAAAATTCATGGTAGAAATATCAATGCTCGTATCAGTAGTTTAGCATGGAGGGGTACGCACAAAGTTTTTGTGAAATCATCACCGGCACTAACACCGTCCCCAATGAACTATGTTTCAATCATAACAATGGCCTCAAACATAGCAACCGTCAAGGAATCATGATATTTGGCATCGAGGAGGACCTTCTACCAATGATTTCAGTAGTTGATTGCATCAATAGTGTCAAGTTCAGCTCTTTGATTCTGGAATCCAATGCTTGGTAAATCAAAAGCCACAATCCATATCATGATGGTGAAAACTTACAGTCACTGGTAACCTTCTCGGCAAAGAAGACCAACGTTGTTGATGTATATGGCCACCGGCTGTAATAGACCTATTGGATGCCAAATCCTATTCTATGTGACTACAAAATTACGAGTGACAAAAATGGGAGGGAGGTTCCCTCAAAAACTGAGGAGTTGATAAAGGACAAGGGGAAAGAGAAGACAACAAACCTCCTGTCCTGTTGGAAAACAATGTTCCAAAAGATCACCCATCAGAATGGCTCTCAACGTCATAGATACAGGTTCTTGAGGTTTCAGAGTTTGACGAGGAAGAACAACCGTTTGGTCTTGCAAACACCCAAGCATCAGTTGTGATAGCCACTAAAAACATTTTAAAGTCGTATCACGATGAATTTGTCATGGTGTATCTCAATAAAACTATGTTTTTAACCGCACGATGGGAACATGTGAAATGTTATTGAGAGTTTACATAGAGAAATCATTCATAAGAAAAACTCTGGAAGAACAACGTTGGTCGTCATTTCATCAAATGTTTGGGCCACATCATGAGCGGTGGATGGATAACGATGGACCTGAAGAAAGTGTAGGTGGTCATTGATTGGCTTAAGACCACCAAATATCAGGATATCCAGGTATTTTTTCGGTCAGGCAACTACAACCGTTGATTTCCACATAACCATGCTCTATTGTATGCCCCTCTTTTTTATCTCACTCGTAAACCACTGAGCCGATTTGGGAAGATAACGACCAAGAAACGTTCAACACGTTGAGAAACACTCAGAAGAAAATATAAGAGATTTATACTTCAGGATAAGACTCTTGAATCCAGAACAAGTCACTATCAATCTACGCTCATGAACCAATTGCTATTAGGGACACCATAGGGCAAGTGAATGGCATCGGAGGAAAGAGAATTGCCTTAAGTTAGAATTAGATGAAAGAGATAGTAATATAACTACAAACTGCTCATCACCCAAAACATTGGCAAGCTCAACTTTGTTCCCACCTTGCTTTGCACTCTGGTCAGGTAAGCACAGAGCAAGTAAGGACCTGCAAGGATCAGCAGTCAGTGTTGTTTTCTTGCATTTCATCTTCTCCTCTAGCATCACTTGTCCAACCATCATTCATTCAATGGTCGTGGACCATTAGTCCTTCATCGTAGGTGCAGTAGTCATCCCATCGAAAATGGTCTTCCTCCACTGTTTAGTGCATCACCCCTTAGTTAACTCTGTGGAAGCCACTGTTTGTTCATACGCAAAGTTTGGTGATGAGCGGGTACCAAGTGTACAGGGTGAGGCACGGGATTACAAGCTACGCCCTAGTTGTGCCCTAAATGGACCCTTCTTGCGTCCTACTTTCGCCGTAATTGCATTCTACACGTTTTCTAATTGCGCCCTAGTTGTGCCCTACTTACACCCTACTCAAGGTTGTAATTGTGCCCTACTTGCGCCCTAGTTCTGCCCTAAGTTGTGCCCTGGTTGCACCATATTTGCGCCCTAGTTGCACCCTAGTTACGCTTCAGTTCGACACAAGCTACGCCTTATTGTGTCCTAGTTGTGTCCTACTTCCGCCATACTTGCTCCCTAGTTGCTTCCTTGTTGTCCCCTGGTTGCGCCCTACTTGCGCCATACTTGCGCCCTACTTGCACCCTACTTGCGCCCTAGGTGTCTCTGTTGGGCACTAGTTGTCCCCTAGTTGCACCCTACTTGCGTCCTAGATGTGCCCTAGTTGCGCCCTAGTTGCGCCCTGGTTGTGCCTTAGTTGTCCCCTTGGTGCGCCTTGGTTGCACCCTACTTGGACCATAATCGTGTCTTGTGCGCCCTACTTGTGCCTCAGTTGGGAACTAGCTACACCCTTTTTGCACCCTAGCTACGCCCCACTTGCATCCTACTTGAACCCTACTTGTGCCCTACTAGCGATGAAGTTGCACCCTAGTTACACCCTAGGTGCGCCCTACTTACGCCCTACTTGCACCTTAGTTGTGCCCCAGTTGAGCCCAATTTGCACCCTAGTTGCACCTTAGTTGCGCCCTTGTTATACCTTGCTTGTGCCCTACTTGAGCCCTAGTTGAGCCCTACTTGCGCCCTAGTTGTGCCCAACTTGTGCTATAGTTGCGCCCTAGTTGCTCCTCTGTTGGGTACTAGCTACGTCCTAGTTGCACCCTAGTTACACCCTACGTGTACCCTACTAGCGCCCTAGTCGCACCCTAGTTGCACCTGAGCTGCACCCTATTTACGCACTTCTTGCGCCCTAGTTGCGCCCTACTTCCGCCCTAGTTGGACCCTAGTTACGCCCTAGTCGAGTCTCGGTCCGGTAATCACTACGCCCTAGTTTTCCCTTTGGTGCGCCCTAGATGCGCTCTGGTTGCACCTTAATTGCGCCCTAGTTGCGCCCTAGTTATGCCCTAGGTGTGCCCTTGTTGCGCCCGTCTTGCGCCGTACTCGCGGCCTAGTTGTGCCCTTCTTCCGCCTCAGTTGGACACTAGCTACGCCCTAGTTATGCCCTAGTTGCAGCCTAGTTGTGCCCTAGTTGCGACTCAGTTGGGCATTAGCTACGCCCTTGTTGCGCCTAGTTACATCCTAGATGCACCCTAGTTGAGCCCTACTTGCGCCCTAGTTGCGCCCTAGTTGTGCCATAGTTGCACCCTACCTGCACGCTAGTTGCACCCTAGTTGTCTTATAGCCATGCCCTCGTTGCGCCCTACTTGCGCCATACTTGCGCCCTACTTACGCCGTACTACACCCTACTTGCGCCCTAGTTGTGCCATAGTTGCGCCCTAGTTGCGTCCTACTTGCGCTCTACGCGTGCCCTACTTGTGCACCAATTGTGCCCTAGTTGTGACCTAGTTGCCCCCTCGTTGTACCTCAGTTGGACACTATCATTTCCAACATGACATTCGACCACTCAATGGAAACCTTTTGCTTTTCATGTTCGCCGATTTCATTGACCTGGCCTTATGTTTCTCGCTTGATTTGCCGTTCAAGGCCTCGCAAGGTGGTCTAGAGGAGCACCCCAGTGTATGGGGGTAGTGCATGTGGTTAGTACGCTCAAAATGAGTGCGAAAGTGCACTTATCACGCTCTGAGTGCGAAAGTGCACTTATCACGCTCTGAGTGTATGGCTATGAATGCCTTTCCCATCACACAAAAAATAATTTGCTACTCAAATTCACTCTTCTATTTGTCGCAAACGACATAAATGATTGAAGAAGTACTGTGACAGATAAATGGATTAGCGAGTACTTCGAAGCCAATGAATTGAAAAGGCAACCACTACAGTATGAATAAATTCTAAAAAGGGGACGTGGTTACTGAACTCCTTAAGCCAAGTAGATGAATTCAAACAGGTTGAGACAAAGATAAAAAAAAGTCAATTCATCAGTGATAATCTCTTTGGGACCCCATACGAACAAATTTTAATCTATGGCGCAGATTGTAAATTGCAAACCGATGGAAAATGGGAGAGAGAAAGATATAAAGAGATCTTTGGACTTAATGAAAACGCATCATGATGTCTAGCAGACTCGTAGTTATATTCTTCCGGGTTTCAGTCAAATTTTGAAATATGCAAAGAGAGAGAGATCTTGACTACAAATAAGATTGTTGGAGATTTTCTTTTTTCATCCTTTCCTTGGCCCTTCTCTCTCTCAAGTCGAAGCCAGAGTAAAATAGTAAAAGTAGAATCAAAAGAAACTCTATCCTTAAAGACGTCTACTGCATCCATGATAGGTTTGAATCTTTTGGACCAACCTTGATCACGTTGAGGTTGGGATGTCCAATCCTTGACTGTTGATTGCGCGGTTCATATATGCAATCATTAGAGAGTACTTTGTCTCCTTGGAATTACTTCTCGTAAAACTGCAAGGATGCAAACAAACTATTTGAAAGAATTTGTCTTACGGATGCGTCTCTCATTCTAATGGTATTAAATGTAAGGAAAGAGGTTGGTCTAATCATCTATCTGATTGAATGTCATCAAAGTATCTTTGTAACAGACCGCATGTTCATAATTTCAATGCAAAATGAAGTCAAAGAGATAATGAGTGCATCTCATGAACTCAGCTCAAGGCAAGACAGTGTTTGTTCATGACCCCAATGATATTCAGAGGGGAAAAGGACACGAAGACAAACAAAAATGCACTTTCTACCTTGTAACAGATATCCAAGCAAGAATTGCAAGGGAGAATATCAATCCTCTCTGGTATTTTTGTAAACAACAAATACGACCTCGCCCCAATTACTTGAGTGTAATTATTACAAAATGTCTCCTTGGACCTACTAATTTAGTTTGAGATTTAGAATGAAAACCGATAAAAATGTTATGTGTATAGAGTCGCACACTCAGTGTGCAATACGTGCATTTTTGTGGATAAATCAAGCACATTGGTTCCTATACACCATGCTTCACACATGGGAGGGGGTTTTAGGGAAGATTGTTACAAGATTGGCATACTGTTTATAAATCATCATCCATGAATCAACGGTCGTCATTACTTGCAAACATCAACTTGTTTGAATGTATTTTACACGTCGGCTTGGTACCATATTCATGTTGACATGGTGTGTCCCTTGCCATGAGTGCCGTTGATCCTAATCCTTGGTTCAACCACTAAGTGGTCGAACACCTCATCTGACTTTATATTTGGATTCTTTGGATTTTTCCATGCAGGATCAGGCTTTGAATTGCTTGATTTGAGTGAGTATTCAGAATGTTAGTCTAGCCCGAAAATCGAATGTTGGGCGTGTAAAATCTGGTACCCGCCATAGGTGGCCGGATAATCCACCGCCAGTGATCCGAGTTTGTCTCCAATGGGCTCCAAAGGCACATGGGCCATGGAGGAATGGATGTGGATAGTCTCCTGGACCAGGGCGAGCCGCTCCCCATGTTGGAATCATAGGAAGAGAGATTCGACAGGCCACCGTCGAAGCGCTTCCCCTCACTCCCGTTTGTGGGCATGGTGGGCGGCTCGGCTCCACCAAGGGTTACTTTAACGGCTGTAGTAGGGGCTCTATTGCTCCAATTTGGCGTGCTTGGATGCCTTGGAAAGCTTACATCACAGACTATAAGAATCTGATGTAATCTCACTCTGCTAAGTAAAAAAACGTGTGTTTGATTCAGTTCTACTGAATGCGACATGTTCTGCCCACTCCTATCCGTGATCTTTGTACTCCACTCTGTTCACCAAAGGTGTCCATTGGTTTCCCCAAAAATTGGTAGCGTGTACCAGTGAGAGCTAGGCATCCTTGAGGGTACCTCTACACCCACTAGTGCCAACAAAGGGTTATGGGCCCACGTGTGTAGAGGGACCCTAGCTCTACATCTTTCAGGCTACAGTCGCGCGCCATGGCAACGATCGAGCAAGAGAGCATTGGCGCTGCTCCAAGTTTGATGGAAACGGCTTCCCCTTGTGAAGGTGGTAGTTTGAGGTCTACCTCGATGACAAGGGCTTGCTTGAGCTGGTCAGCAATGAAGAGAATGCGCCTCCGGATACCGTGACGCTGGAGGAAGTGGACAAGTACAAGAAGCGCAACAAGAAGGCACTTGCATTGTTAGTGTTAGCGCTAGCCCTGCCACAACGGGCACTAATTCAAGGATGCACAAAGGCCGCGGAGGCCTGGAAGAAGCTCTGAACCATCTATCAGTCCACCAACCTTGCTAACCAGCTCTTCGTCTTCAAGAGGCTCGTCACCCTTCGAGCCAACGAAGGCGACGACATCATGGAGATCCAGCAGCAGATCAAGTCCCTCACTGCCGAGTGCGTAGCCACCAGATGGAAGGTCGATCCTCAACTGCAAGCCATGATCCTCCTTCTGGCCTTGCCAGAAAGTTGGATTCCCATGATCACCGTCGTGGGCGGCTGGTCTGTCGATGAGCAGAAGTACCCAAAGGTGGCTGAGTACGTCCGCAATGAATGGATGCAGCGTGGTGGAAGAGAAAGTGGAGCAACGTCAAGTTTCGCCTATGCCATCAGCCTTCAAGTTGGAGGGGGAGGCAAGAAGGGCAAGGGTGCCAAGCAAGGCAGTAAGAGAGGTGACAACAAGGGAGAGTGCTACAATTGTGGCAAACAGGGTCACTACACACACGATTACCCCAACAAGAAGTTGGACCAGCCTGGGAAGGGCGGAAAGAAGGAAACCCAAGCCATGATAGCCAGGGAGTCTACCGACTTGACAGATCCCGATGTCACGGTGACCGACTCCAGATCAGGCCACCATACACAATGCAACCGAGCGCCATTCATCACCTACGGCACTACCGAGTGGCGCATGACAGTGGCCAACGGCAAGACTGAGTCGGCCACGGGCGAAGACAATGTTCGCATCGAGTTGGTGGTGAACTGGAAAGTCATTCTGTGCACTATCTACAACATGCTCTACATGCCCAGCTTTGGGGCAAACCTACTGTCAGTGAGCCGCCTTACCGACAAGGATCTTGAGGTACTCTTCAACAAGAAAGAGGCCATCATCCGGAAGGAGGGGGATGGCAAGGTGATTGCACGTGGCAAGAGGGAGGAGGACCTGTACCTTCTTTGTACCAAGGTTCTTGCCAATGCAGCGAGAACTGACGCCGTTCACCTCGTGACGAAGGATAAAGAAAGCTGGACCTATGGCACCGCCGCCTCTGCCACGTTGCACCTGCAACAGTGAAGGAGATGGCTAAGAAAGATGTGGTGTGGGGCCTCAATGTCAAAGGTATCGAAGCAGCCAAGAATGTCGTGTGCGAGCCATGCGTGGTCAGCAAGGCGACACGGCAGCCGTTTGATGGCAAAGGGACGCGTGCATTGGCAAAGTTGGAGGTGGTTCACACTGACGTGTGTGGACCATTTGAGAGCTCAATTGGGGGCACTCGCTTCTTCGTGACCTTCATTGACGATCACAGCCACAAGCTCTACCTCTACATCATCAAGAGCAAGAGTGATGTCCTGACATGTATGCAGGATTTTGTGGCGGCAGTGGAGCGGCAAACAGGCTTGAAGGTGAAAGCGTTCCGGAGTGACAACGACAGTGAGTACGAGGGCTGCTTGGCATGGATGACGAGCAAGGGGATTGCGTGGCACAAAACTACACCACAATCACCGCAACAGACAGGAGTTGCCGAGAGGGCAAACCGCACCATCCTCAACATGGTCCAGTTCATGTTGAGCCATGCCGGCCTTGCGCAGTGGTACTGGGACGAGGCGGCATGGACATCGGCGTACATCATGAACCTGACGCCGACGAAGCCGCTTGAAGACGCGGAGTCCAAGGTGTGGAAGACGCCACAAGATGTGTGGAACGGGAGGAAGCCAACTGTGGCACACCTCCGAACATTTGGTTGTGTTGCACATGCTGTTGTGCACGAATGGGAGGGGCGGAGCAAGCTGGACTCATGGACTTGCCGGTGCATCTTTGTCGGGTACGAGAGCAGGAGCAAGGCGTACCGACTCTTTGACCCACGGAGGCAGCAGATCGTGAAGAGTCACGATGTCACATTCGATGAAGACAACCGTTGGACGGACAAAGACGCATGTCTCTCCAAGCATGGGGAGTGGCTGCCACTCTCCGAGGGGGAGACACCGGAGGATGCAAAAGAGGGTGGCGTCCGAGCGGCTCCAACCGGCGAGAACTATCCGGGGGATGGGGGAGCGGCTGATTTGCATTCAGCCATGTCGGACGATGAGTCCGAAGCACCGGCAGCTGTGGAACTGAACGAGGAGACGGGGAGTGAGCCCGTACCTCCATGGTCCCCGAGAGAGGGAGAGCAAGCCAGCGGTGCAAGTGGGGTCGGGAAAGGGAAGCAGCAACAGTAACAGCGGCAGCAATAGTAGCAGCCTCAACAGCAGCAGCCCCGACGAAGCGAACGCGCAAGGAGGCCGGCATAACAGTACGATTCCACAGAGGGGATCTGGACTGGGTTTGCTCGGGCATTTTTTACAGAAGAGGAGCGCGAGACCGTCAAGGAGGCATTGCAACGGAAGGATGGGGCTGAGTGGGAGGGAGGCATAAAATCTGAGCTCTCCTCACATGAAGAGCATGGCACTTAGCAGCTGATTGAAAGGCCAGAGGGCGCAAAAATATCGGCTCCAAGTGGATCTTCAAGAAGAAGCTCACCAAGGAGGGGAAGATAGAGCGGTACAAGGCGAGGTAGGTTGCGAAGGGGTATGTCTAACAAAAGGGTGAACACTACGAAGAAACCTTCGCTCCGGTGGTGAATTTTGCCTCCATCCGCTCCATCCTCATGGTGGCGGCGGTGCGCGACTACAAAGTTCACCAAATGGATGTGAAAACCGCGTTCCTCGATGGTGAACTGGATAAGGAGGTCCTCATGGAGGTGTCAGAGGGGTGAACACACCACCAGGGAAGGTGTGCCGGCTTTGCAAGGCGCTCTACGGGCTAAAGTAAGCGCCACTTATGTGGTACGTGAAAATGGATGGCTTCATGGCCAAGCTTGGCTTCAAGCACTACGAAGCGGATCAAAGCGTGTACGTGCGGAAGCAGCCGGGGTTGCACCAGGTCGTGGTCCTTTATGTGATTGAACTCATCCTTGTGTCATCGGACATGGAGGAGTTAATGAACATAAAGCGGGAGCTGGGCGGTCAGTTCAAAATGATCGACATGGGTGAGCTCGAGTACTACCTAAGCGTGGCCATCAAAAGGGACTGCAAGGCACGCACGCTAGAGATGGGGCAGGCAAGTTACGTGCAAGAGGTGCTAAACCGCTACAACATGGAGGAGTGCAACCCCATCGGCACACCCATGACCACCACGTGTGAGCTGAGCTTGAGCATGGGGCCGAGCACTGAAGAGGAAAAGGAGGAGATGGCAGGTGTACCATACTAGTCCACTGTGGGGAGCATCATGCACGCCATGGTGGCGACTTGGCCCAACCTTGCCTTTGCAGAGGGCTAAGTGAGCCGCTACGTTGCTGACCCCGGGCCGCTGCATTGGCAAGCGGTGAAGCGCATCCTCCGCTTTCACAAGGCGACAAAACAGTTGTGACTCGTATTTGGAGGGTGAGCATGTAATGACTCCCTCGAGTTGGTCGGCTACTCCGATGCCGACTGGGGTGGTGATGAGGATAATGGAAAATCAACGTCGGGGTACATGTTTGTGCTTGGTGGTGGAGTAGTTTCATGGACAAGCAGGAAGCAGGACTGTGTGGCACTATCCAGCACCAAAGGGGAGTACATCGCGCTCATGGAAGCCGCAACGGAGGCGGTGTGGCTGCAACGGCTACTAAAAGAGATCGGCGTGCCGCAAAGGAAGCCGACGGTACTCAACGTTGACAACATAAGTGCCATCAGCCTCACCTAGAACCTAGTGCTGCACAGGAGGACCAAGCACATCGACATCCGTCATCACTACGCGCGGGACTTGGTGGCGGAGGAGGATGCGGCTATTGTGCATTGTGGCACTAAGCGCATGCTCGCCGATGCCATGACCAAGGCACAGCCCAAAGACAGGCACAACGTGAGCTGCTTGGAGCTTGGTCTGCGCCATGAAATTAGAAATGATACAGGTTCCAAGGACAGGGCATCAAGGTTGCGGTGCAAGGGAGAGACTGTTGACATGGTGTGCCCCTTGCCATGAGTGTCGTTGATCCTACTCCCTGGTTCGAACACTGAGGAGTGGTCAAACACCTAATCTAACTTTAGATTTGGATTTCTTGGGTTTTTCCATGCAGGATCGATCTTTGAATCGCTCGATTTGAGTGAGTGTTCAGAATGTTAGCCTAGCCCAAACATTGGGTGTTGGGCATGTGAAATCCGGTACCCGCCACAGGTGGCGGGATAATCCACTACCAGTGATCTGAGTTTATCTCCAATGGGCTCCAAAGGCACATGGGCCATGAAGGAATGGATGTGGATGGTCTCCTGGACCAAGGAGAGCCCCTCCCCATGTTGGAATGACAGGATGGGTGCTTTGACAGGCCACCGTCGAAGCGCCTCCCGTAACTCCCGGTCGTGGGCATGGTGGGCGGCTCGGCTCCACCAAGGGTTACTTCGACGGCCGTAGCAGGGGCTCTACTGCTCGGATTTGAGCGTGCTTGGAATCGTTGGAAAGCTTATATTACAGGCTATAAGAATCTGATGTAATCTCACTATGCCAAGTAAAAAAGTGTGTTTTGATTCAGTTCTACTGAATGCGACGTGTTCTGTCCACTCCTATCTGTGATCCCTGTGCTCCACTCTCTTCACCAAAGGTGTCCATTGGTTTCCCCAAACATTGGTAGCGTGTACCAGTGAGAGCTAGGAATCCTTGAGGGTGCCTCTACACCCACTAGTGCCAACAGTTAAAGCGCCAGTACCAAAGCCGGAATAAATAAATCTAGGACACTTCCAGGTTGAAAAATGAAGTAAACTCATTATTCTAGAAAAAGCTAATCTTAGTAAAACGAAGTTCCAAAAATGATATGATTTGTAATTTTGGGGATGCAATTTATATATCAATATTTAGGTGAAATACCAAAATCTATCTATATGTAGATAGATATGGAGAGAGAGAGAGAGAGAGAGAGAGAGAGAGAGAGAGAGAGGGATAAAGAGAGGGGGGAGAGAGAGAGGGATAGATATAGATATATATATATACACATGCATACACTAAGATGGAGAGAGAGAGAGAGAGAGAGAGAAAGGGAGAGAGAGAGAGGGGGGGGGCGAGTGGGAGGGAGAGGAGAGAGGGAGAGGAAGAGAGAGGGAGGAAAGGGATAAATGGATATATTTAGATAAAGAGAATGGGAAATAGAGATAAAGAGATAGGGAGAGAGAGAGGGAGGGAGAGGGAGAGAGGAGCAAAAGGGAGACATTGAGGTAATGGGAGATAGAGAGGTATATGGTTAGGGAGAGGGAAGGAACACGTGTAAGCTTGAGTGCACTCTTCAGATGCATTTATTTTTTAGTGCATTGTCATTGTGTATACACAACACTACAATGCACTAGAAAGTCAGAGCGTGAAAACTCTACCATTGGGCATATATGGGTTCACACCACACACTCGATATAAACCACGAGCCACTATTTGTGCTTTATAGTGGCAAGGGTTGCCATCAGCTCCAGGCTTTGTTTTATATATCCATTTAAAAGTAAGAAGATCCGATGTTTTTTTGTGTACGGAGATTTTTGTAGTGTTTAATGGTGGTAGCCTGCCAGTATGCAGCTTCAAGCTGGGTCAATATATCCTTGTAGTTCAAAGGATCAACCACTTGACTGACCATGGCAGATTTGGATGCACTAGAAAAATCAAACTGGTGCAGTGCTGAGTAAAGGACCGTTGAAAGGCAAGAGTTTTGTGCATGTTAAGAGGAATAGTATGGTGATTACCCTGGTTACTAGTCACAAGGATCCTTTTGGTTGAAGTGTTTTTAGAGTGGAGGATCTTTGTTGTTGGGATTAATATGAGGCACGATAGGAGGAAGAACGCCTTGGTGTTCATCGTGATTCAGTCCAATCTGGACTATCTAAAAATCTGATGGAAAGCGATTGTCGTTGAGTGGAATGAATGTCTATTGTGGTTCAGGAATCAGAGCTGGAGATGAAGTAGTGTGGTGCTGCACTCTCTCATCAAAATTCACATTTTCTCTTTGAAAGATGGTCTTGGTGAGAGGATCATAAAGTCGGTAGGCCTTTCCAATTGCTTTGTAGCAAACCAAAATTCCCTATTTAAAAATTATGTCCAAGTGTTTGGTGTTGGCTTGGATAAACCAAGGCATTGGAGGCACAACCAAAGACATAGAGATAACCAAGGTGAGGACAGTGGCCTGTCCAAGTGTCGAACGTTGAGATTTCATGTGGCAACTTCTTGCAAGACACAGGGTTATGAACATGGGCTTATATGTTGATACACTTAATCCAGAATGTGGGTGGAAGATGTGCATCATGCAGCATGGTTCAAATGTTGTTCAGAGTGAAATTCAGAGTGAAATTCAGAGTGAAATTCATCCCTTAAACTTTATCATTTTTTTTAATGGTGTTAGAGGTACAGTAGCTTCCTGCTTGATGCTTTTAAAGTGACAATACTGGCGCAAGGTGTTGTTCAGAAAATATGTATTGTTGTCAGAGCAACATTCTTTGATGGTGCAGTTGGTCTCATTGTCAATCATATTAGTCTAGTTGACGATGAATTTAGCAGCGTCAGATTTATGCTGGAGATAGGGTATCCAAGTGATGTGTCTTTTATTTTTCAATTAGCACCAGGATGTAGTTTTTGGCCAAAATTGAGCCATAAGGGATGTCACACAGGTCCATATTGATGAGCCCAAGCTTGTCGGTGATGCAAGTAGATGGATAACCTTCTAAAAAGTCATGATTTTTCTTTCAATCAAGGCATCCTTCACATGTGGTGTCATGTATTGGACTTACTACACCAGGTGGAAGGGAATATGTTATTTTGTTCGGTGACATCACCATATGCTTCTGTTGCAAAGACCTGTTATAGTTGGGTGGAATCTAGTGTATCACCCACAATGTGGAGAATTGTTTAGTTCCATCGTTTTCTTGTAATTGTAGTGAGGTTGCCATATGTACTATAGATTTTACACTTTTGTGCAGATTTAATGTCACCTCAAACTTCTTGTCCTTGAGCGTGGTGATTGAGAGAATCTTTTCTCATTTGTCTAGAACATAGATGGCATCATGAATTAGTCAAGAGAGAGGTTGAGAGCTTTCACCAGTATTCTGATGTAGATTGACTCCATGCACATTGCTAGGATGATAGGTCTATTCTCCAATCTGAAAGCTTTGGGAGGAATGATGAGTGTCAATATTGTGAACAATGACTTTTGTTCTTGTCATATGTCTTGTGCAATATTCCAAGAAACAACTCATACCACAAGTAAAAACATGTTTTCAATGGAGCAGAAAGCCAACTATTCAAGAGGGATTTTTCTTGATGGAATAAAACCATCAGCAACAAGGTTGATCCAGAAGATCCAAGGGTTTCAGCTACCGAGGTTGAAGGATATTGCCAATTGGCAATCCTGGTGGTGATGTGAGCCATGTTAGACCATAATTAGCTTGAGATTTAGGATTTTGTTTTTCTCTTCTTGGTTATAATCCGTTCACATGTCCCATCTCCTAAGCGTTCTAGCACTACACATATGCCATGGCTTTGTGACCATTGCAAACCAATCCAAATGGTGTTGTTGGTTGAGATGGTCGCTACCTTGGTGGTGAGATGAGGCAATGGTGTAGAGGGTTGCCCATTATGGCCAGTCTGCGCTCAACATAGCACGTGCCTCCATTTGTGTTGTGATGGCCATTGTTTTTGGGTCCTCCCTTATGGAATGTTGAGTGCAGATCAGATTTAGGGCCACTGTTTTTACTAATGTACTTCATGTTTGGTTTATAGATAGTGTCACAGACTTCTTCAAGTGTTAATGTGAAATAAGGAATAGGAGCCCATGGTTGTTGGGGAATGATTTTTCCTCCTTATTCTCTCAGTGTTGCTACTAATATAGGTACTGCTGCTCCACCATTGTTATTTTCAATCAGCTTGATTCAGGAATCTACTCCGCCTATTCTTGAATCAGCTCGTCAAACGCCAATTTCTATTGCTGAGACCCCAAGATATGTTCAACTATCATGTTGAAGCATTCAAGGAGAATCCCAAGTAGTTTATTCTCAACTTGCATTTCAGGGATGAAGTGTCCCATCATCTTCATTCCCCCAATAAGAGCCTTCCCTCAGTAGAAAGCATGGTATTCATTCTTTTCCTGTTCTTCAATTTTTCAGAGGGTAGATTTTGTTGAGGAGGGAAGTATTCCCTTTATGCACTGATCGCATTATAACAATATTCAAAGCACTTCTATGCAATGAGTGGACTTACATTAGGATTTCCCTCCCTGGTTTTTGTTCATTTGTTGTTTTTCATTTGCATTACCAGCAGTGCAAAAGGCCTGCTCTTCTTCTTCTTTGTCATGCTGCTTTCTCTTAAGGTGTTACATTAGGTTGAAGTTCTTTTGTCAGTGGATCTGAAGTTACTCCCCACAGACCCTTGCCCAGAAAAGCTATTCTCATGTTGAAAACAAATTAATGATATTTTTTTCCTTTGAAGACATGCACTTTGAAATAGTCAGCAACAGAGCCACCTGCCATGATGAAGACGGTTGTAGAACCTCTTGAATTCCCAAATTTTCACTGCTTCTGCCTACTTCTTCTCACAACTGTTCTGCGCCCTCAAACCATGGATATTGACCAGGGTTTTTTCTTGTCAAAGCACACCTACTTTTGCACCAAAAGAATAATATAAATCAGATGTTTGCTTTAGGATAAGACTCTTTAATGAAGAACAAGTCCGAATTGTTCTACACTCATTAACCAGGTTCTGGTAGTGACAGAAAAGGGCAAGTTGGTGACACCATAGGAGAGAGAATCATCTTGAGTAAAATTCACGCAAAACGGGTCAAAAAATCATTACAAAGACATCATTATCTTGAATAGTATTGCTAGCTTATCTTTGTTACCTCCTCTCTGTGCACGCAATCCGGATCACAAGAGAACAAGCAAGGACCTACCAGCATCGATCGTCAGTCTTGTCCATTTACGTTCTGTATTTTCCTCTGACATCACTTGTCAATCCACCTTTCATTGAAGGGCCGTGGAATGTCAATCCTTGCTCGTGGATTGAGTAGTCGTCCCGTTGATAATGGTCCACCTCTCATGTCCGGTGCATCATCCCTTTGGTTCTGCTTCTATCTTCTACATCATGTTTTTATACTCTTGCACTTGACTTCTCCCCTGTGTGAAAGCCATTATATGTGCATGCACAACTCTTGGTGATGTATGCATGGCTTTTGAGCATAGTCTCTTCGTGAACAGGTACAAAGTGGACAGTACAAGGCATGGGATTAGTCCCCCTCCTCGTCCCTGAGGAGGGCATAGGTTAGGCAGTATAGATTAGAGAGGGAGAGGGCCAAGGGAGAGGATGGAACCTCTCCCCTGGCCCGATGTCTTGCTTCGTCTTCCATTGTTCTTCTTTTCTCATTGGCTACACATCCAAGGCCAGTTTTGAAGACGCTCTGACTTCCACACTCGTCTCATCATTGGAAAATCCATTAGTTAAGTAAAATTTGACCACCAAAATATGTGAGCACGCAAATGGAGTCATTTTTCTCTAAGAAAACAATGGTAGTGAAAAATCAGTCTTGTATACATTAAGAATTTGGCTTAGGACAAAGTTGTACTGCGTCGTGCACAAAAAGAAAATGTTGGACGTCGTACACACATTCAAGACATGGCCATGATACATGGAATTCCAACATTATGTCCTTTGTATCGAGAACCTTGTAATAAAAATCTCAAGGCTTAGTCAAATATGAACCTCAAACAAGCTTGATGGATGAAGTTGCTTGCATCCAACTTTCAATACGACATGAAACACCAACCAAGAAAAATGAATATGGCAGATTCTGCACCGTACTGATCTTTGATTTAATTTATTTCAAAACTGTAGTATATGTGCTCCATGATTTTGAATACGGCTTCTACTGAAAGAGTTTTTTAGGTTTTTCCTTTAAATTCGTTAAATGAAAAAATCATATCTTTGAATTCGACTATCATTCTCAACTCCATGCTCACTCGCTTGCTCGCTCGACAGAGAAAGCGAGCAAGCGAGCAAGCACGGAGCGAGTGAGCTCTGTCGAGCAAGCAAAGATCATTCCGAAGAAATGACATGTGCTCTATGTGACATGGCAGACGTGTCATATTTGCACGTCATACATGCCAAACATTGCGCCATTATGGCGCACGATGCATCATTCCGAGCGTGAACAACAAGGACATTAAAAAAAGGTCAGTTTTGTAGCACAACCATGCTGGAAACACCCGCGTCGTGAATGAAATTTTTTACTGTCCTTATGAAGTAATCATTTTGGGTGTACCTAAGAATTGTGTTTAAATTCATAAAAAAACACACGTAATATATATACGTATGTATTTATACATACACACACACACACACACACACACACACACACACACACACGAAATCAAATATCACTAGGGTATGTTAGAAACCAAATACAAGATAGGCACGTTGCTTGCCAAAGGAGACACTTACCTTTCAAGGTTGATTGGAAAAGGTTATGAGGAGTTCAACGGTGATGAAAATTGGAGGATTGCAATGAAAATGGTCTAGGTGCCTTCTTTGGTAAGGATAAGATGCTTAAGGAACCCAAGAAGGACTACTTGTGGGACAAGATACAAGCGGACATTGTAAACCTTTGTACAACCCACGAAGTGTACCAGTGACACATGTCAAAACAAACCACAGGGTTTGCTTCAAACGATTTTGATATCCAAAGAAACATGGCATCTCTATGAAATTTGTGAGGGGTTTTCCCATCACACGAAAGGGGTTTCACATAACACTCTTAGTGGATGATAGGCTCTTCAAAACCTCTAGCTTCATCAGACAATCATGTTCTCTGCCAAGTGTGAAGTATATTTGTAACCTCAAGAATGTTTTCTGACGATATAGTGTTATCTCCTTTATCACTAGCGATGTGAACGGGAGGTTCAAGACCAGATATTTCACTAAAGTTGATGATTTTGCATGGAATTCAAACTCATGTATCAAAAGCTTTCCATCCTCACTATGATGGGAAGACTTCATGCATCAATGAGACGCTCAAACTAGTGCTTTGAACTTTGTGGAAGCCACAAGGTACTAACTGGGCAGTCAAGCTCCTGTCTACCTAGCTCGCATACAATTCTGTTACATCCACAGCAGCTAGAGAAAAAAAAAACTCATTTGATATGGTTTATGGCAAACCGCCTTCGAATCAAACAGGTTTTCAGAGTTCAAGCAACACATTACCAGTCCATAGATAATGACAAGACTTCTCAAGAAAGTGGGACGAGACGCATTAGAAACTTGTAAAGACATAGGAAATAATGAAGCAAGCAACTGCCTAACCTGTAACGGAGACTAAAATCCACATTGGTGATTACCTCATAGTTAGCTCTACAAATTTCTACTTATGAGGAAATGATTGTGCAAAGATTATTTGTAAATGATTGGAGCCTTTTGCGATTTAGGAGATGTAGACAGTATATTATATTGCAACTTTGACTATCGGAATGCATGAGTATCCACCTTGTGTTCCATAGCACACGACTCAATCTTCTTGGAGCCTAGCGAGAACTCATTGGATAGAGACGTGCCACCACCACCTCCTTTTAAAATAGATGAGGACATGGAGTACACCAATGAAGATAACTTGGGACACCGTCGGCATGGGAAAGTGATAGAGTTTGTGGCCAAGTGGTAGATGTCATGAAGCTCTGCATATTAGAAAGGAGCATTTAAACAACCCACAAGATGTCAATAATCAGAGAGAGATATTCTAGCCATCTTGTACGAAGTCAGAATGTCATAGATGAAATGGAAAGAAGTGTTGAGTCCCTCACATACACGAGTCCCTAACCTTTGCGTGTGGGTATTTGTGTCTTATGTTTATGGTCCACGGCACGTCGACCTTCAGATTTTATGCAAGTTGGCCAAAGTTTTCTCGCCCACTAATTCCAAACCTCGTTCTTTCATTCCCGAATGTTCTCATAGGCTTGACTAAATTTTAGATCTATTGAAAACATTATTACAAACCTTATCAATGTTTTATTTCTGATTTTTATGGACTTATCAATGGCACTAGACATTTGTATAGACGCATTTCAATAATCTCTTACCTCTTCAATTACTTGGCAAGGTTTCTTAAAGAATCTTCTTACAATAAAGCATCACGTGTGTTGCTCAAGTCAAGTACGCAAGACCCAAATAAAAATTTTATTCTAATAAACACCTTTCATGTGTTAACCTTCCAAATTCTGCTCAAAACTAAAAATGACTGACGTAAGTGGATTATGAAATAATGATTATAAGGGCCTATCAGAAGAGCACTGGAGTATAAGCAGAGGCCACAAAAAATGATTTACAAATATATGCGAGATAGAAGGTTAGACTAAGAAGTCCATTGCATGAACGACGTGAAAAGCTCTTATGAAGGAAGAAATAAGGGACACGCCTATCTTTTCTGGTTTTTAAAATATTGTGGAAGGGAGGACCAAGTTATATGAAAAGATGATTTCATTCACAACACTTCTAATTGATTTAGTCAAACATGAGACTATCAGCAAAACAACCTAAGAAAAGGTCATTTGGTGTTAGATTTTGTTAAAAGTTCCAAGGATGTGCAAAAGAATGTGTACTCAAGGATCCCCTTGCTTTTTTTTGGAGTTGATTTCATGTATACCCCATCACCTTACCCTTGAAACTGTGTACGACAAAGTGTATTGGGAAGTGAACAAAGAAGTGAACATCCATTGTTCATTACAACTTATCGTTGTCGTGAAAATACATTCATTTCTTTTCTTTTTGACAAGGAATGTACATATGGGCTCTAGTCACACGTATCTATGTTTATGGCTATTGAGTTGTGGAGTGTATGAATGAGTCTATTAACTATACCTTGCTGGTGTTGTGATGATGCAAATGACCTCTTCATGACGCCCACATGCACGCAGTTGTAGAAAAGAGGCATGCTCTTCTAGAGAAGTTGCACACATGGGGTTTTGCAGCACTGACACAGTGGGCTTGTACTGGGACGAAACTCCTTATGTGATTTTTATGCCATTGAGATACATGTGCATGGTAAATAAGGCATATTGTTATAGACAAAACACAGTGCCAACCATTTTTTTGCTTGTTAAGGCATGTAGAGACCATTTGTAACAATGCACCAAATATTTGGAGAGGTGGACATGCAACCTAACACGCACCTGTGGGTAATGTAGACATTTACATCTGGTCAAAGCCCTTACATTCATGTTGGTGAGAAATTTTAGAATGATCTCGCCACCGTTGGAGTTATTCTTATAGGCTAGTCCCCATCCCACAGGTGGCGATGAGACCTATTGCATGCGCTTTACATGGTTGGTCTCGTCCGCCTATCTTTGATCATGGCTCACTATCCTCCCTTTGCATTCATCAACATGCATGTTTTTTTGTGGTCTAAAACAATTGGGGGGGGGGGGGGGGGGGCGGCTTGGTCTCCGGGTGACCCCCCCCAAAAGGTTTGTGTATCGGTGAATTGTATCCGGGTGGTGTATCTGGTTTATTTGGTCGAAGCAAAAAAAAGCACTATTGTACAAGAGGTTGATTGCGTGTGCAAAGTTGAAAACCGTCGATGTACTCATATTGATGATCAAAATCTAACCGAAGAAGTTTGTAAATGGCAACAATGAACGATTTTCACATAATGAGCATTGACGTATGATAGTAGACGGTTTTGGGGGTGATTAACTATAAATGAATTAACACTAAGAACAGGTTGTATTAGACCGATAGCAGATGTTTCACAAGTAACAACAATGTTATGAATCAATGTATGAAAACGTTATTGGCGATAATACGATAAAAAATATCGGCAGCTACCCAATAATTCTAGTAGCAAAATTGGCAAGAGAATGCTTATCAATGCTGGGATTACTAGCTAGAGACGTCTATTGAAACTCAAAAGGATGGGGAAGTTGCCAAGGAGCTCGTGAAGTAGCCCAAGTGGCCAGGCATTGAATAAATAGACTTTAGATTCCAAGGAATTCTACATGTCATTTCTTTTCTCTTCTCCTTAATGAACCTTCTCAGATTGCCATGGTTGTATCAAACACATTGGTTTACACAAAACATCTCCATGATCCAACCATTGATGAAGAAATATGACTCGTGGAAGATAAGCACAAGAGACTTGGATTTTGTCAAATGCAATGAGGTGGACCAAATTCAAGCGGTCATTTTTTCATATGTCATTTTTTTCATATGGAGAACCTGGCGTGGACCTGCCCCACGATGTTGTTGCTCTTTTTTCCAGCCTGGTCAACACAGACCATGACTCAAGGGTTTTCTCCTTTCTCTAGTGTTTTGACAACACCAAGATTCACTTGACTTGAAGGTCCTTTTCCAACAGAATAGGTCAACTTGATCACATTTTGAGATCATACAAAGTTTCATGACTTCCTTAACGCATTTGAAGAAAGGGATGCCAGATATTCGCCACTACACCACGTTTATCAGGGCAGTGTTGGGAGTGAAATTGCGTCTTGATGGTGCAAGCCTGTAATTATGTTTCAACACGCCGCCGGAGATAGGTAAGCGAGTAACTACAGCCCTGACAAAAAATGGTTGGCCTTGAAGACTCAACCAGCGGGTAAAATACCATAGGGTGGGTGTTGGAGCACGACCCACCGACCAACGGATTGTCATAGGGCAAGATGTTGCTGGATATTTTCCTACTCTGTTGATGTCATTAGATGGACCTGGATGGTCCATCCTCTTCCATTACAGTTAACTACTAACCAGTCAGCGAAAGGGGAAGTCCTGAAATTGCATGAATTTGTATTTGGGATGTTATCCGACTTACCCAGATTACCTACTTGGGTGTATAAATGCCCAATTGGTGTTTAACGACTGGTTCTACCCAAGGGGTACACACCTATTTTTTACTAGGACTGGGTGGCCGTGAGACATTCTTCCCCCTTTATCTACAAATCATCCTTGGTTTGCAAATGGATTAGGTTCACATGTTAAGATAACCACGTAGGGAAATTATCAAGAGCGAGTGAAACGTCAAAATGACATTTGTGTCCATAGAAAGCAGTGTGAGAAATTCTTTGGGAGCACATGGTATCTGTCAATACATGCATATATGTTGCATGTTCATGTTTTAGCTTCATGCCAAAGCAATAATTTCCATCTCAAGGAGCCAAAAGAGGGTGCTTACATGTGGCTAAGGTGCTTGAAGGTTTGGCAAAGCTTCATGCACAGACTTGGTGAGACATTTCTCATCGAATTTCAACACAACAACAACATCATCCATGCTTGAGCATTGGGTTTCCATGCTGGATATCGAAGAGAAATCTGTGAAATGGAAGATGAAATTCCTGGTGGGCTTTGGGTGTTCAACAATGGGATTGCAACAACACGTCCTCCTCCTTTTTCTAAAGAGCATCCTCCCAAAAAGTGCCCTTGAAACTACTTGTCCGGCTACAACAATGTGCCACCGTTCCCAAAGGAAATTTCTCTTCGTGGGACTTACACCAGGGTGGTACCCCCGGGGGCATGGTCAATCAAACTAAATCTCATCCTCCACTAGGGATTCAAGTAAGGAAACCGAAGGGACAATTTCCATGTGGTCAGGTCCACATGTGGCTTTCAGAGCCTGTTCAGTTGGGTTGGATGAACAACCATTCCCGACTGAGCCCTTAGCTCAAAACTTGACATGTTGACCGGTGTCGACGCCATGCTACATAGATAAAGATATCATGTGACAATCCTTACAAACCAGCTGAACATTGTAAACAGCACAGTGTTTCACTGCATGGGATGTTGCCAAGCTTACTCGATAAAAAAATATGACGTTGTCACAACACAGGTCGTTAAGCACATGTGTATACCATGGTGTGATGACGGATGACACTGTCATTTGGTAGCACGGAGACCTAGATGGAGGGCACTTGAAGCATGCCGTCCCTGCACTCAAAGGACAAGCGGGTTTCATCGGGTGCCGTGTCATCTTAGACTTTTCACCATGCGGAGATAATTCTGGGTAGTGTGATGTACTTGGGCCCACAAGCCATGCTCATAGACTAGAAGGATGTTTTTTACACATTGCAAAGGTGCTAAGTGCATTGTCTTGAGTAGCGCGGTGGGTGAGACCCAAAAATCAAACGTTATCACTATTATAAGATTGAGTAACAAAATTCCACAGGTATTTTTGCAGTTGTGCTTTGCACAAGTACTTTTGAATTACCCAAACACATCCGTAGCATGACTGGAGGTGTGAAATGGGTCATTCTTGTGAAAATTGGGAGCTTTAAGTGTGATCACTCAAGGAAGGTGATCAAACCCAGATAACTCAAGCAATGTCACCCTACTTCAACATGCCTTTTCATCCCATAATTACTAGGATGAGAAAAAATTGGAATGCTGGACATTTTAGTATAATTTGTGCCTTGAAGGCATGTCCAGAGTACGTGTCGATCCTTAAAGGAGTACATAAACTTCTAGGGGTGCCCTGTGCTTTCTGAAACATGGAGGAGATGTCCAAAGAACTGCATTTGAGAGCATTGGTACAAAAGAAAACATCCTTAGTGGACCATTGATCATTTCTCATTCCCTTGTAAGGCCACATCTGGTGCTTTTATTCACTCTAGGTTGTTTACAACCAGTGGTGAACACTAGAGTTTGCTCATGGGTGGACCATGTCACCATGAATTTTACAACACATTTCCATCCAATAGGAATCTTACATCTCATTAGGTTGTATAGCACAATGTTTGTTATGTAACCACATAGTCATGCTTATGTCACCGGTAGTGACACATGTTCATGATGGCTAGTGTTCTCAATCGTAGCACGCTTGCACATCTTATTCTTAAGCCCAAGCTGTAGCATACGAGATCAAGGATCATGGAGTACCTGACACACGGAGTGTAACTCTGTATGATACATCCAACATCAATCTTTATGGATGGGGTGTCGTGTACCACAATGTGAGTATAGACTCCATTACCGCTGTTCGACCATGACGTCTACAAGTTTGTAAACATGGGTTAACATTTGGTCATGTTGACCATCATAATCCGATGTGCACTCCATCATGATAAGAAAAATCTTCACTGTGGAGACAAGGCGGAAACTCTGCTCCTTGCATTGTAGGTCATTGTGTATATGGCCATGAATGAATTTCACGAAACATTCAGCAATGTCCGTCATCCATGTACTTATAGCATGGATTGAACAGAGAGCGATCATGGAGATAGAACCATGAATCGCTCTGCCAGGTACAACGTTGCCAAACTGAGAATGTTAAGGTGTTTTGGCTGATGACGGACATGATTGTCACCAAACGCCTAGCAATTGTTCAACCATATGACTTTGTGCCAAATTGGTGTTGAAAAAAAACACCGTCTAAGGTAGAAGTGTTCATCCACCTTATGAAGACGATTGACAGGTCGCCAAGGCACATGCCAAGTATTCAATGCCACAGACACGTGAGTTGACACATTGTAAGTTGCATAGCAAAATGTATTGCCACTGGTATGGCTGACATGTAACATGTCCCGGGTACTTGGTGTACTCCGTTTGTGCAGGCCATTAGAGAGATTGACATTGTACATGACCTGAACAAGTCATAGCATTTTTTTAGCCGTAGAGGCTACTGATTGCATGTGTCACATATTACAAGCTTAGAACCCCCATGGGCCAATATCGTGTACGCTTGAATGTGCTCTCATGAGCCACATGCATTCGACCCATTGCCTTGACATTTTTTACATGCATTGTTCACTTTTTTTCATCATGTTATATTAAATAGCTTGACACGAAAACCTCTCTCCATTACAATAGCGGCTCAGATAATTTTTTTGAGGTTGCCTTGACGTTGTACTTCATGTGTCGTGATCATGTACCTGAGCACATACGTTTGGCGTAACCAAAACATGCATTTTGACGTACGTCAAAGATACTTGGTGCATGAGTCAATCATTAGAGTTTTTTTATAAGAAAACATGGATGGATGGATGTGATTGCAAACACTCAATGCCTCCATAAGTAGAATTCAAAATCTCAAGTGTTGAAGACATATCTAGGGTGCAAATACTGCCCCTGACATGGTCTCCACTGGCGTCACTCTCATTGTCTAGAGAATTATCCCTATGGATACTATGGTGTGGCTTACTCTATATGAGGCATGCCACACCAGAATAACGTCATGGATTGATCGGATTACATTGGCCATGACCTGTTAATAGGTAGGATTCTTAACCATTGGACGTTGCGGCTAACAATGCTAGTAGCGCCACCGTTATCTGGTCAATTTTGCAATAGCTAGGGTGTTTTGCGCCTCAGCATGATCCCTATTTGCCCCTTCTTCTTATATAGCCTATTGCTTGAACCATTCAAGTCAGCATTGAGGCACCCTACGTTCCCCTAGAAACTCTTTTCATTTTTCGTTCCCAACTCATGGTCATTGACCAAAAGTATGAGGAGGAAGGGGTGGGAATCAGAAGAGACCTCATCCTACTATTTGGTCATTAGGGTTATTGTGTAGCAATGTTTACCGTAGAGCTAGTAGTGCCCGCCTGTATCCACTAAATCCTCAAGGAGTAAATTCCTTGCAGGCTCGTAGCCACACAAGGTATTTAAGTTGGGACTAAGGAGAGGACGGGAGTTGGATTTGCCTCTTTTTCATTCCGGTGCCTCTCTTAAGAGGGAATCCAGGCCTATCGGCTTGCAATCCAATAGTAGCTCCGTTTCTATATTCCGTAAATACCATGTGAAGGAAAACAATAGACCAATTGTTGGGCCAGCAGGTTGTGTGAATGCGGGGCCTTATCTTTTGGAGGCCAGCAGGCCAATTGTTAAGCTTTGGTAGTTAGTCGTCGCTACGAAGCGTTCGCAGTCGGTGAAGCCCATGCTAATATTCATGCTGCCCAAGCTAGGCATGCTAGACAAGCTCACCGAGTTCACACGATTGCTTGTCAAATGAGCAGCATGAATAAGCCATCATGACTCTTCGTGCTAATAAAGAGGCAGCGCAACTTGCATTGTTACTAAGAAATTGATGGATTTTGGTCATACTTACCGAAACTGCGCTACTATTTTAAAATTCAAAACAAATGACGTGAATGCTAGGTAAACTAGAGCAACACTGGACAAGATAGCATTGCTCAGTGCCACTGCAAAGCATGCCAAAATGGGCCTTGATAAGTTGGAGGAACAAGCTTCCGTCACTATGGTTCAAGCCATAATCGAGCAAGCCAAAATGAATCATGCCACCAATGGGCAAGCGAGCAAGGCTCACGGCGCTCAAACACAAGATAGAATGTTCATGTTGCACCTAGGCAATACAGCCTAGCTAATGTCGGTGCTTGGTAAACCACCAAAACTAAAATTACTGCCAGACAAGCCAACACAATTCATGTAGCAACCCTGCAATCAGGAGAATCCAAAGCGTTGTTGAGGGATCTAGCATGGCGAGGCCATTTATGGGAAACACCAAATGACTCAAGCCGCATGTTGGTGAAGCCATTTGATCTTTGTCATTTGACAAGTAATGACGAATGATGCTGCTGGTGGGCTTGCCAACAAATTTCAAGTCGTGGCTAGACGAGCAAGGTAGTTTAGTCCACAAAAGGGGAGGGTGGGGCGGGCTCAACACTCCTTCACAAAGTACAAGCTAACTGCAAACAAGGCTTAGCTTGCTTTCATTTTGCCCATAGTGTGATTGCTCGCTTTTAATTAGCCAAACATTATTTGTGGCCCCTCAACCTCCAAGGTTCTCCGCTAGCCAATGGCTAGGGCCCAGAGGGGTTGGACTTTGATGCACACCCTCAAATGTTATTCTGGTTTTTTTTGGTTTTTTACTTGCATGCTAGTTTTAGTCTTGCAAAGTTTTGCCAAGTCTGGATGCATCATAAGATCGTGCGCCGTACTGGAGTGGATAATGCCCCTACTGGCAGTACTAGCAGACTTTTTGCCACAATTGGCAACGTCGGCATGTGCACCACCACTAGCGATGTGAGTGGAGCCTCATCGCTCACGGAAATGCCTATAAGATGTGTGCAACTACTTGCAAATCCAGCAGAGACCTTGCCACTACGATGACTGCATCATACTTCCGATGTTCTTGGGCATGCCAGCAACAGAAGTTGCTAGTCCGCCAACGTGGTGATGAATGAGCGACCTTTGCCATCATTGGCAACTTCAACAGGACCCATAACCGCTACGGGCAACTCTAATAGGAAGTGTACCACTAGCTTGGCACCACCTGGGCACATGCCCCTACTGGTGGTTTCAACATGATTTTTGCCCTTTTGGTAACGCCAGTAGAGCGTTGGTCGCGCATGTTTGGTGGACCAATAGGTCGTCACTTGCCGTCGGACCAACAGGCCATCATTTGTGATACCGCACAACAAGCCGAGTGTATTAGCGGAGTGTGAGTGGGTAGTGTAGCTAATGGACAAAGAGGGAGATACATGAATGTATTCGCTTTTATAATGTTAACTTTCCCTTCCCCTCATCAAAGCAATAATGATTGATTCACTTTCTTGAGGATGAACGTGCCTCTATTTGTGCAGTCACTCTACTTTTGTTTTACAGAAGTAGAATTCTTGTTTCCTCACTCAAAATGAAAGTGTGATCAACTCATTGTTTCATGTCAAAAACAACAATTGCTTGAATTGTTTGTATTTGTTTTTCACACATTATTCACAATGAATCACAGGCTTAGGAATATTTATCATATTGTTTGCATAGAATAAGGATTTGCACTTCCAATGCTTCTCATAGAATCGGAGATTAACCAATTTCATATGCTAAAAAACGGAAGGGGGGATTCCTTCTTACCCACCATTTGAAAAAGTTCTACGCAGGTTATCCACGTTTTGGGAACCGCAGACCGGATTCCCCAGGTTTTGTCCGGGTATTGACGCTTTCCCCACTTTTTGCTCTTTTAAAAAAAGTTGAAAAAAACTTGCGCACGTAACCCACTTTCAACCATATGACTCCGATACCCACTTTTGTGCGTGGCAGGTCCATCCCGTACACATTGCGAATATTTTCAAACGGGCCCCCAGTCGCTGCCACCCACTCCTCCCCGATTTTTCTCTCCCACCCGCATCTATCGTGCATGTATGATCTCACATTCTCCCCTTAACCCTGCTCACAATCGATGATGAGGGGGGATGCGAGGGCGAGGGCTCGAGGCCATCGACCTCGAGCCCTCGCCCTTGCGACGTTGCAGATTTGTCTCTTCGTTATCGCTAGCCGTCAGCCAGCAAGCTGCATGCCGCCGGCTAGTGAGCTGCTGGCCGTCGGTGAACAGCTGGCTTTCCGACGGCCAACGAGCTGCTCAGCGGGCGAATGCTTGCCGTCAGCGAGCTGCTGGCCGTCAGCGAGCCCTCGCCGTGGCAAGAGCTGGCCTCTGGCCTGTCCTCCGCATTCGCGGGAGAGAGGGCCGGCCCACTCCTCCCCCCTCCCTACCCCCCTACCCCCTCCCCCTTGTGCTCTGCATTGGTCGCGCGACCGATTCTGCCAACGTCCATTCGGTGGCAGAAATATTGGTCACGCGACCATATTCCAGCACATTTGTTTGTGGAAAGACGCAACGATGCAAAGTCGTCATTTTATAAACATGACATCAGACAAACGTTCAAAAAACCCCTCTGCCAAAATCATGAGCAAAAGTGGACCATATCAGAATAAAGTGAAGGAGGTTCCCATTAATGCACACCAAATGACGCCTCAAAACGTAAAGAAATTAAAAAAGAAGCGAACTTAGTATAATTTAGAAAATGTGAACGTTATCCCCACTCTGTGAGAAAATGTGACTACAACACCGATATTCTGTGCATGTTTTCTCAAATGGTGGGCATGGCGTTCACGGTTAGTCACTATTCGCACTTTGTGGGTATAGTGGTCAATGATTTAAGAAAGTGGGTATTTGGGTAGGCCAACGCTCAAGTGGTGGGTAAAGGGGGATTATTTTTTAAAACGGAAACATAAAAAGGACAATTCCTCCTACTGTTTGGATAGTAACAAACTCCCCATATCCCTCGAGAAATAATCAAAATCATTGTGGTATGTTCACAACAAAAGGTTGCATTTTGTGCTCGTGTTTGACATGCATGTTTTTTCACAAAACCAATCCTTGTTTCTTCACTGCACATAAAAGGGGGGTTCTCTTGTTGTTTCATGAAAGATTCGAGGGTTTTCATGAGTTGATCCTTCCTTATTTGCACATGCTTTCTTACATTTTGTGACTCATTTGTGTGGTTCATGCGTTCAGCTGCAATTATGAATGTGTTGTGTGCGAGGCACCATACGGTTCTCTACACTGACAAAAGTAGAGTTCTCCTATGTACATCAGCAAAAATACTTTCCAAGGCACACCGCACCAACCCTTCTAGCCGTCCTTTCGTATTCTTCAATCTCTACACTCCCTTGCCAAAATCTATTATACACTCCTTCGAACTCGAGATCCCCAACCTCTCTACACGACCAAGTTGGAGACAAAGTACCCAGGCAAAGCCTTCCACTAGAAAAGCATCCACGACAAACTTATCCAAATCCCCCTCCGTTGTTGTCAACAAGACGTCATGCTACGACTCCTGTATCGATCACTCCAAGTCAACCACTGTTACTGATTCCTCCCCCCTCCATCCTCCCCACTCTGCCCAAGATGCCCCCAAAATGAAAGAATTGAGCATTGCTTCCTTCAATGTACAACACTTCAGCCCCTCCCATACTGCCTTCAACGTCTTTCCTTTGATTCTTTCCCAAACAAACGCCTAGCCTTGTAGAACTTCTGCTGGGGCCAAGGGAAGCCCCCACCTAACATGCTTTGGGAAATAACCCGTGCCACTTTGTTCCATCAGATTTGCAGTGAACGTTGGGCTGAACCTAATAGAAATCCCATAAGCCAAATACTCGCCACTTTTCCCGCCCTACTTCAAGATAACATCACTCATGCAATCCTACGACATCAAATGCTCCCTCATGGCAGAGGAAGATATAAAAAACTTGCTCTTCTAGAAAACCTAGGATACCATTCCCCTTTCCTATGCACCGCATGGAAAGAAGGGTCCAACCTTCAGGTAAAACTCGGTATTAAATTCCACCTTTAGTGGAAATTCCCAAGATTATACTCTTAATAGTTTGGGGGGCCGGGCTTAATCCTCGGGCTTGTTTTGGTGTCTTGGTGACCCTCCCATTCCCACCGGTTACGACCATGGGACAAAAAAGAACAAAAAAAATTAAGTTGCAATGTTACACAAAGTGCATAGGTTTACGCAGTCATCTATGCAATTTTGGTTGAGAGGGGAACTCAAAAAAGTTGTGAATGAAAATGGAGGGGAAAGAATCATGTAGGAACTCCAATTTCCAAACTGCAATTTCATTTTGATTCTTTTTTGGTTAGGAGCATATTCATACCATTGTGTTCTTTTCACAAGTGTTTTCAAATGTGATATCCAGAAAAAATCCTGTGGAATTATGTTTTCAAAACAAGATTTTAAAGTAAATATAATTAAACATTAAAATTATTCTACACAATTTCATGTACAGAAAGTTTCTATGGACTACGTTCCGCACATTCATTGTATCCATACACGTATTCATATATTTTAATATTGACATGCATCCATCTTTGAATTTTTACAAGTATAATTGGAATTAAAATTGTTCAATATATTCATTTTATGTAATGTTTGCTTCATGTACTTATGATTCAACCATTGCATGGCAATGATCCGTTGTGACCCTATTTGGGGCAAATATATCCGAGCTGCTGCGTGTGCGCCGCGCACCTATAACGACTGTCGAGCGAAGATCATGACGTCGGCAGGGACCTGTTTCGGTGACGCATACATATTAAATTTCGACTTTGGAAACTGATGTCCAAATGATACCGCGTTCAAATCGCGTCTATATCGACGACTGCTACCATTGAATTTGTCTATCCGATACACCGGAATGCGAGCCGAATAAAGTGCATAGCGGGTCCTAAGAGAGCATGACGACGCTGAATAGAATCGAACATCCTTCCCTCCGACTTCGCATCCTTCAATTCATAAAGGAAAATGTTAACGGAAACGGATGAAAAGGAGAAGGGCATCGACACCGAATCATGCTCTAAACGTACAAGATAAAATCAATGCCGAAAAGGAGCAGAAGACGAGAAAAACTCCAAACGTTGACACAATTCCCGTACTGGCACAGAACGTACAAGAAATCAAAAGAATGCGAGCACTACAAAAGGCTTGATCCATGCTTCGATCTAAAAATAAATATGCATATCAATAACACTAGGTAAAGATAAATTTTTAAATCTCACTATTGCATTGAAGAGACAAAATAAATATTGATATAAACACAAAAATAGGTATAGATGTAGGACAGGATATGGATATGGATCATCACATGGATAAACATATAGATGTGGATGTACACAAAGATATAAATATAGATGGTTATATATTCAAAGAAATACCTAATCATATAGATACATGTATGTATAGATATTGATATTCATAAAGATATAGACATAGATATGAATATAGATATGGATATAAACATGCACGTAGCCATAGATATCAACATAGATATAGATATAAATCTACATAAATATACATATAGATATATTTGTATATCTGCATATAGATTGAGGTAAACATACAGATATAGATATAGATTTACATATGTAAAGATATAGATGTGGATATAGATATAGATATAGATATAGATATAGATATAGATATAGATATAGATATGGATATGGATATGGATAAAGATATGTATATGGATATGGATATCGATATAGGTATAGATATAGATATGGATGTATATTGATATAGATATGGATATAAAATTAGATATAGATATAGATATAGATATAGATATAGATTTAGATTTAGATATAGATATAGATATAGATATAGATATATATATAGATATAGATATAGATATAGATATAGATATAGATATAGAAATCGATATAGATATATATAGATATAGATAAAGATATAGATATAGACATAGATATAGATATAGATGTAGATATAGATATAGATATAGATGCAGATATAGATATAGATATAGATATAGATATAGATGTAGATGTAGATGTAGATGTAGATGTAGATGTAGATGTAGATGTGGATGTAGATATATATGTAGATGTAGATGTAGATGTAGATGTAGATGTAGATGTAGATGTAGATTTAGATGTAGATGTAGATGTAGATGTAGAAGTAGATGTATATGTAGATGTAGATGTAGGTGTAGATATAGATGTAGATGTAGATGTAGATGTAGATGTAGATGCAGATGCAGATGTACATGTAGATGTAGATATAGATGTAGATGTAGATGTAGATGTAGATGTAGATGCAGATGCAGATGTACATGTAGATGTAGAT
>SZWC01010184.1:26764-36992 GCA_023375785.1 Penium margaritaceum
TTGTGCCAGAGTTGTGCCAGAGTTGTGCCATAGTTGTGCCAGAGTTGTGCCAGAGTTGTGCCAGAGTTGTGCTAGAGTTATGCCAGAGTTGTGCGAGAGTTGTACCAGAGTTGTGCCAGACTTGTGCCAGACTTGTGCCATAGCTGTGCCATATTTGTGCGAGGGTTGTGCCAGCGTTGTGCCAGAGATGTTCCAGGGTTGTGCCAAAGTTGTGCCAGTTTTGTGCCAGAGTTTTGCCAGCGTTTTGCCAGAGTTGTGCCAGAGGGCTGCCACAGCTGTGCCAGATTTGTTCCAGATTGGTGCCAGAGTTGTGCCAGAGTTGTGCCAAAGTTGTGCCAGTTTTGTGCTGGAGTTGTTCCATAGTTTTGCCAGAGTTATGCCAGAGTTTTGCCAGAGTTGTGCCATAGTTGTGCCAGAGTTGTGCCAGAGTTGTGCCAGAGGTGTGCCAGAGTTGTGCCAGAGTTGTGGTAGAGTTTTGCCAGAGTTTTGCCAGAATTGTGCCAGATTTGTGCCAGAGTTGTGCCAGAGTTGTGCTTGAGGTTTACCAGAGGGTTGCCTCAGCTGTGCCAAGTTTGTGCCAGAGGTGTGCCAGAGTTGTGCCATAGTCGTGCCAGGGTTGTGCCATAGTTGTGCCAGAATTGTCACCGAGTTGTGCCAGAGTTGTGCTAGAGTTGTGCCAGAGTTGTGCCAGAATTGTGCCGGAGTTGTGCCAGAGTTGTGCCAGACTTGCACCAGAGCTGTGCCAGATTTGTGCCAGGGTTGTGCCAGGGTTGTGCCAGAGTTGTTCCAGGATTGTGCTAAAGTTGTGCCAAAGTTGTGCTATAGTTTTGCCAGACTTTTGCCAGATTTGTGCCAGAGTTGTGCCATAGTTGTGCCAGAGTTGTGCCAGAGTTGTGCCAGAGGTGTGCCAGAGTTGTGTCAGATTCCGCCAGAGTTGGGCCATAGTTGCGCCAGAGTTGTGCCAGAGTTGTGCCAGACTTGTGCCAGACTTGTGCTAGAGTTGTGCTAGAGTTTTGCCAGATTTTTGCCATAGTTGTGCCAGATTTGTGCTAGAGTTGTGCGAGAGTTGTTCCACAGTTGTGCAACAGGTGTTCCAGAGTTGTGCCAGAGTTGTGCCAGAGTTGTGCCAGAGTTGTGCCAGAGGTGTACAAGAGTTGTGCTAGAGTGTCAGACATTGTTCTGGAGATCGCTTCAAGGGGTGTAGCCACTGAGAAAATAAAGAGTGACAATGCTGGCTCATCTCCGGAGTCACACGACCAACATCTGAACGGTCTCACGACCGACAAACATGCGAGCCTTGTCAAGACCAAACCAACGGATTCGTGTGACAACGGTCCAGGCAAAACGCACCTAGGAAGATCGTGCATGCGCCCGTCACTCCTCTATGCGTATGGCTAGCAAAGCCGAATCGTGGTCTGGAGGTGCTCATCCCCTTCTCTCACTCGCCCGAGTCTCCACCTCTATGCCCGCTCCACGAAGCGTGCTAGGTGAGGCCTTTCCTATTCGTATTGCTTGTATTCTAGTCTATAATCAATCCATTGGATTCTCCTTCAGGCTCGCTCTCTGGGCCGCCTCCAGTCCCCTTGCATTCACTCTCCTCTCAGCGCCCGTGCTTTCGCACTGCGTCCACTCTTTCCTGTCAACGTCACTCAAACGTCAGCAACGTCCGCACCTTCAAGGAAGCTTCTGTCCCTCCCACTAAAGTGATGCGTCCACTCCTTTTAACAACTTCTCAGTGCTCGCACCTTTGGTGCTGCGCCCACGCTTTGTTCCCATCACCCTATACCCTTCTTCGCTTCCATTTTGCCTCTCATCGCCGTTACCGCTTTGCCTCTGCTCGTGCTTCTGTCCTCCATTGAAACACTCATCCTTGCGATCGCGTCCACTGAACGGCAGCACCAGCAATCTTCTGACATAGAGTTGTGCCAGAGTTGTGCCAGAGTTGTGCAAGAGTTGTGCTAGAGTTTTGCCAGAGTTTTGCCAAAGTTGTGCCACATTTGTGCCAGAGTTGTGCCAGAGATGTTCCACAGCTGTAAAATTGGTGTTCCAGAGTTGTGCCAGAGTTGTGCCAGAGTTGTGCCAGACTTGTGCCAGAGTTCTGCCATAGTTGTGCCATAGTTGTGCCAGACTTGTGCCATACTTTCGCCAGAGTTGTTCAAGAATTGTGCCAGAGCTGTGCTAGATTTGTGCCAGAGTTGTGCAAGAGTTGTGCCTGGGTTGTGGATAAGTTGTGCCAGAGTAATGCCAGATTTGTGCCAGACTTGTGCCAAAGTTGTTCCAGAGTTGTGCCAGAGTTGCGCTAGAGTTGTGCCAGAGTTATGCCAGAGTTGTGCCAGAATTGTGCCAGAGTTGTGCCAGAGTTGTGCCAGAGTTGTGCCAGAGTTGGGCCAGAGTTGTGCCAGAGTTGTGCCAGAGGTGTGCTAGAGTTGTGCGAGAGTTCTGCCAGAGTTGTGCCAGAGTTGTGCCAGAGGTGTGCTAGAGTTGTGCGAGAGTTCTGCCAGAGTTGTGCCAGAGTTGTGCCAGAGGTGTGCTAGAGTTGTGCGAGAGTTCTGCCAGAGTTGTGCCAGAGTTGTGCCAGAGGTGTGCTAGAGTTGTGCGAGAGTTCTGCCAGAGTTGTGCCAGAGTTGTGCCAGAGGTGTGCTAGAGTTGTGCGAGAGTTCTGCCAGAGTTGTGCCAGAGTTGTGCCAGAGGTGTGCTAGAGTTGTGCGAGAGTTCTGCCAGAGTTGTGCCAGAGTTGTGCCAGAGGTGTGCTAGAGTTGTGCGAGAGTTCTGCCAGAGTTGTGCCAGAGTTGTGCCAGAGGTGTGCTAGAGTTGTGCGAGAGTTCTGCCAGAGTTGTGCCAGAGTTGTGCCAGAGGTGTGCTAGAGTTGTGCGAGAGTTCTGCCAGAGTTGTGCCAGAGTTGTGCCAGAGGTGTGCTAGAGTTGTGCGAGAGTTCTGCCAGAGTTGTGCCAGAGTTGTGCCAGAGGTGTGCTAGAGTTGTGCGAGAGTTCTGCCAGAGTTGTGCCAGAGTTGTGCCAGAGGTGTGCTAGAGTTGTGCGAGAGTTCTGCCAGAGTTGTGCCAGAGTTGTGCCAGAGGTGTGCTAGAGTTGTGCGAGAGTTCTGCCAGAGTTGTGCCAGAGTTGTGCCAGAGGTGTGCTAGAGTTGTGCGAGAGTTCTGCCAGAGTTGTGCCAGAGTTGTGCCAGAGGTGTGCTAGAGTTGTGCGAGAGTTCTGCCAGAGTTGTGCCAGAGTTGTGCCAGAGGTGTGCTAGAGTTGTGCGAGAGTTCTGCCAGAGTTGTGCCAGAGTTGTGCCAGAGGTGTGCCAGAGTTGTGCCAGATTTGTGCCAGAGTTGAGCCAGAGTCGTGCTAGAGTTGTACCAGAGTTGTGCCAGAGTTGTGCCAGAGTTGTGCCAGAGTTATGCCAGAGTAGGGCCAGAGTTGTGACAGAGTTGTGCCAAAGTTGTGCCAAGGTTGTGGACTGGAATGTGCCAGAGTTGTGCCAGAGCTGTGACAGGGTTGTTCCATAGTTGTACCAGAGTTTTGCGCGAGTTGTGCCAGAGTTGTGCGCGATTTGTGCCAGAGTTGTGCCAGAGTTGCGCCAGAGTTGTGCCAGAGTTGTGCCAGAGTTGTGGCAGAGTTGTGCCACAGTTGTGCCACAGTTGTGCAAGAGTTTTACCAAAGGCTTGCCACAGCTGTGCTAGATTTGTTCCAGAGGTGTGCCAGAGTTGTGCCAGAGGTGTGCTAGAGTTGTGCCAGAGTTCTGCCAGAGTTGTGCCAGAATTGTGCCAGAGCTGTGCCAGAGTTGTGCCAGAGTTGTGCCAGAGTTGTGCCAGAGTTGTCCCAGAACTGTACCATAGTTGTCCCAGAGTTGTGCCAGAGTAGTGTCAGTGTTGTGCAAGAGTTTTTCCAGAGTTGTGCCGGAGTTGTGCCAGAATTGTGTCAGAGTTGTGCCAGAGTTGTGCCAGAGTTCTGCCAGAGTTGTGCCAGAATTGTGCCAGAGCTGTGCCAGAGTTGTGCCAGAGTTGTACCAGAGTTGTGCCAGAGTTGTGCCAGAGTCGTGCCAGAGTTGTGCCAGACTTGTGCCAGACTTGTGCTAGAGTTGTGCTAGAGTTTTGCCAGTGTTGTGCCAGAGTTGTGCCAGAGTTGTGCCGGAGTTGTGCCAGAATTGTGTCAGAGTTGTGCCAGAGTTGTGCCAGAGTTCTGCCAGAGTTGTGCCAGAATTGTGCCAGAGCTGTGCCAGAGTTGTGCCAGAGTTGTACCAGAGTTGTGCCAGAGTTGTGCCAGAGTCGTGCCAGAGTTGTGCCAGACTTGTGCCAGACTTGTGCTAGAGTTGTGCTAGAGTTTTGCCAGTGTTGTGCCAGAGTTGTGCCAGAGTTGTGCCGGAGTTGTGCCAGAATTGTGTCAGAGTTGTGCCAGAGTTGTGCCAGAGTTCTGCCAGAGTTGTGCCAGAATTGTGCCAGAGCTGTGCCAGAGTTGTGCCAGAGTTGTACCAGAGTTGTGCCAGAGTTGTGCCAGAGTCGTGCCAGAGTTGTGCCAGACTTGTGCCAGACTTGTGCTAGAGTTGTGCTAGAGTTTTGCCAGTGTTGTGCCAGAGTTGTGCCAGAGTTGTGCCGGAGTTGTGCCAGAATTGTGTCAGAGTTGTGCCAGAGTTGTGCCAGAGTTCTGCCAGAGTTGTGCCAGAATTGTGCCAGAGCTGTGCCAGAGTTGTGCCAGAGTTGTACCAGAGTTGTGCCAGAGTTGTGCCAGAGTCGTGCCAGAGTTGTGCCAGACTTGTGCCAGACTTGTGCTAGAGTTGTGCTAGAGTTTTGCCAGTGTTGTGCCAGAGTTGTGCCAGAGTTGTGCCGGAGTTGTGCCAGAATTGTGTCAGAGTTGTGCCAGAGTTGTGCCAGAGTTCTGCCAGAGTTGTGCCAGAATTGTGCCAGAGCTGTGCCAGAGTTGTGCCAGAGTTGTACCAGAGTTGTGCCAGAGTTGTGCCAGAGTCGTGCCAGAGTTGTGCCAGACTTGTGCCAGACTTGTGCTAGAGTTGTGCTAGAGTTTTGCCAGTGTTGTGCCAGAGTTGTGCCAGAGTTGTGCCGGAGTTGTGCCAGAATTGTGTCAGAGTTGTGCCAGAGTTGTGCCAGAGTTCTGCCAGAGTTGTGCCAGAATTGTGCCAGAGCTGTGCCAGAGTTGTGCCAGAGTTGTACCAGAGTTGTGCCAGAGTTGTGCCAGAGTCGTGCCAGAGTTGTGCCAGACTTGTGCCAGACTTGTGCTAGAGTTGTGCTAGAGTTTTGCCAGTGTTGTGCCAGAGTTGTGCCAGAGTTGTGCCGGAGTTGTGCCAGAATTGTGTCAGAGTTGTGCCAGAGTTGTGCCAGAGTTCTGCCAGAGTTGTGCCAGAATTGTGCCAGAGCTGTGCCAGAGTTGTGCCAGAGTTGTACCAGAGTTGTGCCAGAGTTGTGCCAGAGTCGTGCCAGAGTTGTGCCAGACTTGTGCCAGAGTTGTACCAGAGTTGTGCCAGAGTTGTGCCAGAGTTGGGCCAGAGTTGTGCCAGAGTTGTGTCAGAGTTGTGCCAGAGCTGTGCCATAGTTGTGCCAGAGTTTTTCCAGAGTTATGCCAGAGTTGTGCCAGAGTTGTGCCAGAGTTGTGCTAGATTTTTGCCAGAGCTTTGCCATAGTTTTGCCAGATATGTGCCAGAGTTGTGCCAGAGTTGTGCTGGAGTTGTACCAGAGTTGTGCCAAAGTTTTGCCAGAGTTGTACCAGAGTTATGCCAGAGTTGGGCCAGAGTTGTGCAAGAGTTGTGCCAAAGTTGTGCCAAGGTTGTGGACTGGAACGTGCCAGAGTTGTGCCGGAGCTGTGACAGGGTTGTGCCATAGTTGTACCAGAGTTGTGTGCGAGTTATGCCAGAGTTGTGCGCGATTTGTGCCAGAGTTGTGCCAGAGTTGTGCCAGAGTTGTGCCAGAGTTGTGCTAGAGTTTTACCAGAGTCTTGCCACAGCTGTGCAAGATTTGTGCCAGAGGTGTGCCAGAGTTGTGCCAGAGGTGTGCCTGAGTTGTTCCAGAGTTGTCCCAGCGTTGTGCCAGAGTTGGCCAGAGTTGTGCCACAGTTGTGCAAGAGGTGTGCCAGAGTTGGGCCAGAGTTGTGCCACAGTTGTGCAAGAGGTGTGCCAGAGTTGGGCCAGAGTTGTGCCACAGTTGTGCAAGAGGTGTGCCAGAGTTGGGCCAGAGTTGTGCCACAGTTGTGCAAGAGGTGTGCCAGAGTTGGGCCAGAGTTGTGCCACAGTTGTGCAAGAGGTGTGCCAGAGTTGGGCCAGAGTTGTGCCACAGTTGTGCAAGAGGTGTGCCAGAGTTGGGCCAGAGTTGTGCCACAGTTGTGCAAGAGGTGTGCCAGAGTTGGGCCAGAGTTGTGCCACAGTTGTGCAAGAGGTGTGCCAGAGTTGGGCCAGAGTTGTGCCACAGTTGTGCAAGAGGTGTGCCAGAGTTGGGCCAGAGTTGTGCCACAGTTGTGCAAGAGGTGTGCCAGAGTTGGGCCAGAGTTGTGCCACAGTTGTGCAAGAGGTGTGCCAGAGTTGGGCCAGAGTTGTGCCACAGTTGTGCAAGAGGTGTGCCAGAGTTGGGCCAGAGTTGTGCCACAGTTGTGCAAGAGGTGTGCCAGAGTTGGGCCAGAGTTGTGCCACAGTTGTGCAAGAGGTGTGCCAGAGTTGGGCCAGAGTTGTGCCACAGTTGTGCAAGAGGTGTGCCAGAGTTGGGCCAGAGTTGTGCCACAGTTGTGCAAGAGGTGTGCCAGAGTTGGGCCAGAGTTGTGCCACAGTTGTGCAAGAGGTGTGCCAGAGTTGGGCCAGAGTTGTGCCACAGTTGTGCAAGAGGTGTGCCAGAGTTGGGCCAGAGTTGTGCCACAGTTGTGCAAGAGGTGTGCCAGAGTTGGGCCAGAGTTGTGCCACAGTTGTGCAAGAGGTGTGCCAGAGTTGGGCCAGAGTTGTGCCACAGTTGTGCAAGAGGTGTGCCAGAGTTGGGCCAGAGTTGTGCCACAGTTGTGCAAGAGGTGTGCCAGAGTTGGGCCAGAGTTGTGCCACAGTTGTGCAAGAGGTGTGCCAGAGTTGGGCCAGAGTTGTGCCACAGTTGTGCAAGAGGTGTGCCAGAGTTGGGCCAGAGTTGTGCCACAGTTGTGCAAGAGGTGTGCCAGAGTTGGGCCAGAGTTGTGCCACAGTTGTGCAAGAGGTGTGCCAGAGTTGGGCCAGAGTTGTGCCACAGTTGTGCAAGAGGTGTGCCAGAGTTGGGCCAGAGTTGTGCCACAGTTGTGCAAGAGGTGTGCCAGAGTTGGGCCAGAGTTGTGCCACAGTTGTGCAAGAGGTGTGCCAGAGTTGGGCCAGAGTTGTGCCACAGTTGTGCAAGAGGTGTGCCAGAGTTGGGCCAGAGTTGTGCCACAGTTGTGCAAGAGGTGTGCCAGAGTTGGGCCAGAGTTGTGCCACAGTTGTGCAAGAGGTGTGCCAGAGTTGGGCCAGAGTTGTGCCACAGTTGTGCAAGAGGTGTGCCAGAGTTGGGCCAGAGTTGTGCCACAGTTGTGCAAGAGGTGTGCCAGAGTTGGGCCAGAGTTGTGCCACAGTTGTGCAAGAGGTGTGCCAGAGTTGGGCCAGAGTTGTGCCACAGTTGTGCAAGAGGTGTGCCAGAGTTGGGCCAGAGTTGTGCCACAGTTGTGCAAGAGGTGTGCCAGAGTTGGGCCAGAGTTGTGCCACAGTTGTGCAAGAGGTGTGCCAGAGTTGGGCCAGAGTTGTGCCACAGTTGTGCAAGAGGTGTGCCAGAGTTGGGCCAGAGTTGTGCCACAGTTGTGCAAGAGGTGTGCCAGAGTTGGGCCAGAGTTGTGCCACAGTTGTGCAAGAGGTGTGCCAGAGTTGGGCCAGAGTTGTGCCACAGTTGTGCAAGAGGTGTGCCAGAGTTGGGCCAGAGTTGTGCCACAGTTGTGCAAGAGGTGTGCCAGAGTTGGGCCAGAGTTGTGCCACAGTTGTGCAAGAGGTGTGCCAGAGTTGTGCCCGAGTTGTGCCAGAGTTGTGCCAGAGTTGTGCCAGAGTTGTGCCTGAGTTGTGCGAGAGGTGTGCCAGAGTTGTGCCATAGTTGTGCGAGTTGTGCCAAAGTTGTGCCAGAGTTTTGCTAGAGTTGTGCCAGGGTTAAGCTAGAATTTTGCCAGATTTTTGCTAGAGTTTTGCCAGATATGTGCCAGAGTTGTGCCAGAGTTGTGCTAGAGTTGTGCCAGAGTTGTTCCAGAGTTGTGCCAGAGTTGTGCCAGAGTTGTGCCATAGTTTGGCCAGAGTTGTGCCAGAGTTGTGCGAACGTTGTGCCAAGGTTGTGGACTGAAATGTGCCAGAGTTGTGCCAGAGCTGTGCCAGGGTGGTGCCAGAGTCTTACCAGAGTTGTGCCAGAGTTGTGCCAGTGTTGTGCCAGAGTTGTGCCAGAGTTGTCCCAGAGTTGTGCCAGAGTTGTGCCAGAGGTGTGCGAGAGTTGTGCCAGAGTTGTGCGAGAGTTGTGCCAGAGTTGTGCGAGAGTTGTGCCAGAGTTGTGCGAGAGTTGTGCCAGAGTTGTGCGAGAGTTGTGCCAGAGTTGTGCGAGAGTTGTGCCAGAGTTGTGCGAGAGTTGTGCCAGAGTTGTGCGAGAGTTGTGCCAGAGTTGTGCGAGAGTTGTGCCAGAGTTGTGCGAGAGTTGTGCCAGAGTTGTGCGAGAGTTGTGCCAGAGTTGTGCGAGAGTTGTGCCAGAGTTGTGCGAGAGTTGTGCCAGAGTTGTGCGAGAGTTGTGCCAGAGTTGTGCGAGAGTTGTGCCAGAGTTGTGCGAGAGTTGTGCCAGAGTTGTGCGAGAGTTGTGCCAGAGTTGTGCGAGAGTTGTGCCAGAGTTGTGCGAGAGTTGTGCCAGAGTTGTGCGAGAGTTGTGCCAGAGTTGTGCGAGAGTTGTGCCAGAGTTGTGCGAGAGTTGTGCCAGAGTTGTGCGAGAGTTGTGCCAGAGTTGTGCGAGAGTTGTGCCAGAGTTGTGCCAGAGTTGTGCCAAAGTTGTGCCAGAGTTGTGCCAGAGTTGTGCCAGAGTTGTGCCAGAGTTGTGCCTGAGTTGTGCGAGAGGTGTGCCAGAGTTGTGCCATAGTTGTGCCAGAGTTGTGCCAAAGTTGTGCCAGAGTTTTGCCAGAGTTGTGCCAGAGTTGTGCTAGAGTTTTTCCAGAGTTTTGCTAGAGTTGTGCCAGATATGTGCCAGAGTTGTGTCAGAGTTTTGCTAGAGTTGTGCCAGAGTTGTGACAGAGTTGTGCCAGATTTGTGCCAGAGTTGTACCAGAGTTGTGTTATAGTTGGGCCAGAGTTGTGCCAGAGTTGTGCGAAAGTTGTGCCAAGGTTGTGGACTAAAATTTGCCAGAGTTGTGCCACAGCTGTGCCAGGGTTGTGCCAGAGTTGTACCAGAGTTGTGCCAGAGTTGTGCCAGAATTGTGCCATAGTTGTGCCAGAGTTGGCCAGAGTTGTGCCAGAGTTATGCCAGAGTTGTTCCAGAGTTTTGCCAGAGTTGTTCCAGAGTTGTGCCAGAGTTGTGACAGAGTTGTGCTAGAGTTTTGCCAGAGGTTTTCCACAGCTGTGCCAGATTTGTGCCACAGGTGTTCCAGAGTTGTGCCAAAGTTGTGCAAGAGTTGTGCCGGATTGGTGCCAGAGTTGTGCCAGAGTAGTGCTAGACTTGTGCCAGAGTTGTGCCAGAGTGGTACCAGAGTTGTGCCAGAGTTGTGCCAGTCATGTGCCATAGCTGTGCCATATTTGTGCCAGGGTTGTGCCAGGGTTGTGCCAGAGTTGTTCCAGGGTTGTGCCAAAGTTGTGCCAGTTTTTTACCAGAGTTTTGACATATTTGTGCCAGAGGGTTGCCACAGTTGTGCCATATTTGTGCCAGATTGGTGTCAGAGTTGTGCCAGAGCTGTGCCAGTTTTCTGCCAGAGTTTTGCTAGAGTTTTGCCAGAGTTTTGCCAGAGTTTTGCTAGAGTTTTGCCAGAGTTGTGCCATAGTTGTACCAGAGTTGTGCCAGAGTTTTGCCAGAGATGTGCCAGAGTTGTGCTGGAGTTGTGCTAGAGTTTTGCCAGAGTTTTGTTAGAGTTGTGCCAGATTTGTGCCAGAGTTGTGCCAGAGTTGTTCCACAGTTCTGCAATAGGTGTTCCAGAGTTTTTCCAGAGTTGTGCCAGAGTTGTGCCAGAGTTGTGCCAGAGTTGTGCCAGAGTTGTGCCAGAGTTGTGCCAGAGTTGTGGCAGAGTTGTGCCAGAGTTGTGCCAGAGTTG
>SZWC01010184.1:37087-53154 GCA_023375785.1 Penium margaritaceum
TTGTGCCAGAGTTGTGCCAGAGTTGTGCCAGAGTTGTGCCAAAGTTGTGCCAGCGTTGTGCCGGAGTTGTGCAAGAGTTGTGTTAGAGTTTTGCCAGAGTTTTGCTAGAGTTGTCCCAGATAGGTGCCAGAGTTGTGCGAGAGTTGTGCTAGAGTTGTGCCAGAGTGGTGCCAGAGTTGAGCCAGAGTTGTGCCAAAGTTGGGCAAGAGTTGTGCCAGAGTTATGCCAAAGTTGTGCAAAGGTTGTGGACTGAAATGTGCCAGGGTTGTGCCAGAGCTGTGCCAGAGTTGTGCTAGAATTGTTCCAGAGTTGTGCCAGAGTTGTGCCAGAGTTGTGCCAGAGTTGTGCCATGGTTGTGCCATAATTGTGCACGAGTTTTGCCAGACTTTTGCCACAGCTGTGCCAGATTTGTGCCAGAGGTGTGTCAGAGTTTGGCCATGGTTGTGCCAGACTTGTGCCAGAGTTGTGCCAGAGTTGTGCCAGAGTTTTGCTAGAGTTGTGCCAGAGTTGTGCCAGAGTTGTACCAGAGTTGTGCCAGAGTTGTGCCGGACTTGTGCCATAGCTGTGCCATATTTGTGCGATGGTTGTGCCAGGGTTGTGCCAGAGTTGTTCCAGGGTTGTGCCAAAGTTGTGCCAGTTTTGTGCCAGAGTTTTGCCAGAGTTTCGCCAGAGTTGTGCCAGAGGGTTGCCACAGCTGTGCCAGATTTGTGCCAGATTGGTGCCAGAGTTGTGCCAGAGTTGTGCCAAAGTTGTGCCAGAGTTGTGCTGGAGTTTTTCCATAGTTTTGCCAGAGTAATGCCAGAGTTTTGGCAGAGTTGTGCCATAGTTGTGCCACAGTTGTGCCAGAGGTGTGCCAGAGTTGTGCCAGAGTTGTGCTAGAGTTTTGCCAGAGTTTTGCCAGAATTGTGCCAGATTTGTGCCAGAGTTTTGCCAGAGTTGTTCCACAGTTGTGCAATAGGTGTTCCAGAGTTTTGCCAGAGTTGTGCCAGAGTTGTGCCAGAGTTGTGCCAGAGGTGTGCCAGAGTTGTGCCAGAGTCGTGCCAGAGTTGTGCCAGAGTTGTGCCAGCGTTGTGCCAGAGTTGTGCCAGAGTTGTGCCTGAGGTGTGCCAGAGTTGTGCCAGAGTCGTGCCAGAGTTGTGCCAGAGTTGTGCCAGCGTTGTGCCAGAGTTGTGCCAGAGTTGTGCCAACGTTGTGCCAGAGTTGTGCCAGAGTTGTGCCAGAGTTGTGCCAGAGTTTTGCCAGAGTTGTGCCAGAGTTGTGCCAGAGTTGTGCCAGATATGTGCCCGAGTTGTGCCAGAGTTGTGCTGGAGTTTTGCCAGAGTTTTGCTGGAGTTGTGCCAGATATGTCCCATTGTTGTGGCAGAGTTGTACCAGAGTTGTGCCAGAGTTGTGCCAGATTTGTACCAGAGTTGTGCGAGAGTTGTGCCAAAGTTCTTCCAGCGTTGTACCAGACTTGTGCCAGAGTTGTGCCAGAGTTGTGCCAGAGCTGTGCGCGATTTTTGCCAGGATTGTGCCAGGGTTGTGCCGTAGTTGTTCCAGGGTTGTGCCAAAGTTGTTCCAGTTTTGTGCCACAGTTTTGCCAGACTTTTGCCAGAGTTGTGCCAGAGTTTTCCCACATTTTTGCCAGAGTTGTACCAGAGTGGTGCCAGAGTTGTGCCAGAGTTGTGCCGAAGTTGTGCCAGACTTGTGCTACAGTTTTGCCAGTATTTTTCCAGAGTTGTGCCAGAGTTGTGCCAGAGTTGTGCCAGAGTTGTGCCAGAGTTGTGCTAGAGTTGTGCCTGAGTTGAGCCAGAGTTGTGCCAGAGTTGTGCCAGAGTTATGCTAGAGTTTTGCCAGAGTTTTTCTGGAGTTGTGCCAGATATGTGCCAGAGATGTGCCAGAGTTGTGCTAGTGTTGTGGCAGATTTGTGCCAAAGTTGTGCCAAGGTTGTGGAATGAAATGTGCCAGAGTTGTGCCAGAGCTGTGCCAGGGTTATACCAGAGTTGTACCAGAGTTGTGCCAGAGTTGTGCAATAGTTCTGCCAGAGTTGTGCCAGCGTTGTGCCAGAGTTGTGCCAGAGTTGTGCCAGAGTTGTGTTAGAGTTGTGCCAGAGTTGTGCCAGAGTTGTACCAGAGTTGTGCCAGAGTTGTGCCAGAGTTGTGCCAGAGTTGTGCAAGAGTTGTGCCAGAGTTGTGCCAGAGTTGTGCCATAGTTGTGCCACAGTTGTACCAGAGTTATGCCAGAGTTGTGCCAGAGTTTTGCCAGAGTTGCCAGAGATGTGCCAGAGTGGTGCCAGATTTGTATGATGATTTTGCAAGAGCTGGGCCAGAGTTGTGCCAGAGTTGTACCAGAGTTGTGCCAGAGTTGTGCAACAGTTGTGCCAGAGATATGCCAGAGTTGTGCCAGATTTGTAACAGATTTGTGCCAGAGTTGTGCCAAAATTGTGTGAGAGTTGTGCCAGGGTTGTCGCAGAGTTCTGCCATAGTTGTGCAAGATTTGTGCCAGAGATGTGCCAAAGTGGTGCCATAGTTGTGCCAGAGTTGTTCCAGAGTTGCGCCAGAGTTGTGCCAGAGTTGTGCCAGAGTTGTGCCAGAGTTGAGCCAGAGTTGTGCCAAAGTTGTTCCAGAGTTGAGCCAAAGTGGTGCCATAGATGTGCCAGTGTTGTGCCAGAATTGCGCCAGAGGTGTGCCAGAGTTGTGCCAGAGTTGTGCCGGAGTTGTGCTAGAGTTGGGCCAGAGTTGTGCCAAAGTTGTGCCTGAGATGTGCCAGAGTTGTGCTAGATTTGTGCCAGAGTTGTGCCAGAGTTGTGCCAGAGTTGTGCCACAGTTGTGCCAGAGTTTTTCCAGAGTTGTGCCAGAGTTGTGCCAGAGTTATGCTAGAGTTTTGCCAGAGTTTTGCTGGAGTTGTGCCAGATATGTGCCAGATATGTGCCAGAGTTGTGCCAGAGTTGTGCTAGAGTTGTGCCAGAGTTGTTCCAAAGTTGTGCCAAGGTTGTGGAATGAAATGTGCCAGAGTTGTGCCAGAGTTGTGCCAGGGTTATACCAGAGTTGTACTAGAGTTGTGCCAGAGGTTTGCCAGAGTTCTTCCAGAGTTGTGCTAGAGTTGCGCCAGAGTTGTGCCAGAGTTGAGCCAGAGTTTTGCCAGAGTTGTACCAGAGTTGTGCCAGAGTTGTGTTAGAGTTGTGCCAGAGTTGTGCCAGAGTTGTGCTTGAGTTTTTCCAGAGGGTTGCCACAGCTGTGCCAAGTTTGTGCCAGAGGTGTGCCAGAGTTGTTCCAGAATTTTCACCGAGTTGTGCCAGAGTTGTGCTAGAGTTGTGCCAGAGTTGTGCCAGAATTGTACCAGAGTTGTGCCAGAGTTGTGCCAGACTTGCACCAGAGCTGTGCCAGATTTGTGCCAGGGTTGTGCCAGGGTTGTGCCAGAGTTGTTCCAGGGTTGTGCTAAAGTTGTGCCAGAGTTGTGGACATAGCTCTGGCACAACTCTGCTCCATCTTTCCCTTGCTTGCTCCACCTTTCTAGGGCTTGCTCCACCTTTCTCTGGCTTGCTCCACCTTTCTCTGGCTTGCTCCACCTTTCTCTGGCTTGCTCCACCTTTCCCTGGCTTGCTCAACCTTTCTCTGGCTTGACCCACCTCTCTTTGGCTTGTTCCACCTTTATCTTGTTTGTTCCACCTTTCTCTGGCTTGCTTCACCTTTCTGTAGCTTACTCCAACTTTCTCTGGCTTGCTCCACCGTTCTCTGGCCTGCTCAACCATTCTCTGGCTTGCTCCACCTTTCTCTGGCCTGTTCCACCTTTCCCTGGTCTGCTCCGCCGTTCTGTGGCTTTCTCCACAGTTCTTTGGCTTGCTCCACCTTTCTCTGGCTTGCTCCGCCTTTTTCTGGCTTGCTCCATTATTCTCTGTCTTGATCCACCGTTATCTGGCTTACTCCACCAGTCTATGGCTTGCTCCGCCGTTCACCCGATTGATCCACCTTCCCAGGCGTCCTCCTTTTCCTGCCTTGCTCCGCCTTCCCCTAGCTTGCTCCACCTTTCTCTTGCTTGCTCCACCTCTTCCTGTCTTGCTCCACCTTTAGCTGGCTTGCTCCACTTTTCTCTCGCTTGCTCCTCCATTCTCAGGATTGCTCCACTGTACTCAAGCTTGCTCCACCTTCATCTGGCTTGCTCCACCTGTCTCTGGCTTGCTCCCCCTTTCTCTGGCTTGCTGCACCTTTTCGTGGCTTGCTCGACCATTCTTTGTCTTGCTCCACCGTTCTCTGGCTTGGTCCACCATTCTTTGGCTTGCTCCACCATTCTCTGGCTTGCTCCATACTTCTTTGGCTTGCTCCACATGTCTATCGCTTGCTACACTGTTCTCTCACTTGCTCCACCTTTCTCTGGCTTGCTCCACATTTTCCTAGCTTGCTCCATCTTTCTCTGGCTAGCTTCATCTTTCTCTGGCATGCTCCACCTTTCCTTGGCTTGCTCCACCTTTCTCTGGCTTGCTCCACCTTTCCCTGGCTTGCTCCATCTTTCCCTCGCCTGCTCCACCTTTCTCTGGTTTGCTTTGCCTTTCCCTGGCTTGCTCCACCTTTCATTGGCTTGCTCAACGTTTCTTTGGCTTACTCCACTTTTCTTGAGCTTACTCCACCATTCGCTAGCTTGCTCCACTGTTCCCTTGCTTACTCCACTTTTCTCTCTCTTGCTGCACCATTCTCTTGTTTGCTCCATCTTTCTCTGGCTTGTTCCACATTTCTCCGGTTTGCTCCACCGTTCTCTGGCTTGCCACAGTTTCTGGCTTGCTCCACCGTTCTCTGGCTTGCTCCACATTTCTCTGTCTTGCTCCACCTTTCCCTGGCTTGCTTCACCTTTCGCTAGCTTTCTCCAACTTTCTCTAGCTTTCTCCACCTTTCCCTGGCTTGCCCCACCTTTCTCCGGCTTGCTCTACCTTTTTTTGGCTTGCCCCATATTTCCCTGGCTTACTCCACAGTTCTCTGGCTTGCTCCACCTTTCTCTGACTAGCTCCACTTTTCTCTGGCTTGCTCCTCCGTTCCCTGGATTTCTCCACTTTTCTCTTGTTTAGTCCACTCTTTCCTAGCTTTCTCCATCTTTCTCTGGCTTGCTCCACCTTTCTCTGGCCTGCTCGACATTTCCATGGTTTTCTCCATCTTTCTCTATTTTGCTGCATCTGGCTTGCTCCAATGTTCTCTTGCTTGCTCCACTTTTCTCTGGCTTTCTCCACCGTTCTCTAACTTGCTCCACCTTTCTCTGGTTTGCTCCACCTTTCTTTGGCTTGCTCCACCTTTTTCTCTCTTGCTCCACCTTTCTTCATCCAACTTTCCCTGGCTTGCTCCACCTTTCCCTGGCTTGCTCTGCCTTTTCCTGGCTTGCTCCACCATTCTCTGGCTTGCTCCACAATCTTCTGGCTTGCTCCACCGTTCTTTGACTTGCTCCACCTTTCTTTGGCTTGCTCCACCTTTCTCTGGCTTGCTCAACCTTTCTTTGGCTTGCTCCCGTTTTCTCTATCTTGATCCATCGTTATCTGGCTTGCTCCACCAGTCTATGGCTTGCTCCACCGTTCTCTGGCTTGCTCCACCTTTCCCTGCCGTCCTCCTCCTTTTCCTGGCTTGCTGCACCTTCCCCTGGCTTGCTCCACCTTTTTCTTGCTTGCTCCACCTCTTCCTGGCTTGCTCCACCTTTCTCTGGCTAACACCACCTTCTTCTGGCTTGCTCCTCCTTTCTCTGGATTGCTCAACTGTTCTCAGGCTTGCTCTACCTTCATTTAGCTTGCTCCACCTGTCTCTGGCTTGCTCCATCTTTCTATCACTTGCTCGGCCTTTTTGTGGCTTGCTCGACCGATATCTTCCTTGCTCCATCGTTCTCTTGCTTGGTCATCCGTTCTCTAGCTTCCTCCACCGTCATGTGGCTTGCTCCATCTTTCTTTGGCTTGCTCCACCTGTCTATCTCTTGCTGCACTGTTCTCTGACTTGCTCCACCTTTCTTTGGCTTGCTCCACATTTTCCTGGCTTGCTCCATATTTCTCTGTCTTGCTTCACCTTTCTCTGGCTTGCTCCACCTTTCCTTGGCTTCCTCCACCTTTCTTTGGCTTGCTCCACCTTTCTCTGGCTTGCTCCATCTTTCCCCGACTTGCTCCACATTTCTCTGGCTTGCTCCACCTTTCCCTGGCTTGCTCCACCTTTCTTTGGCTTGCTCCACCTTTCTTTCGCTTACTCCACCTTTCTCTCGCTCCCTCCACCATTCGCTGGCTTGCTCCACCGTTCTCTTGCTTACTCCACTTTTCTCTGGCTTGCAACACCGTTTTCTGGTTTGCTCCACCTTTCTTTGGATTGCTCCACCCTTCTCCGGCTTGCTCCACCGTTCTCTGGCTTGCCACCATTTCTAGCTTGCTCCACCGCTCTCTGGCGTGCTCCACCTGTCTCTGGCTTGCTCCACCTTTCCCTGGCTTGCTTCACCTTTCTTTAGCTTTCTCCACCTTTCTCTCGCTTTCTCAACCTTTCCCTGGCTTGCCCCACCTTTCTCCGGCTTGCTCTACCCTGTTTTGGCTTGCTCCATAATTCTCTAGCTTGTTCCACCGTTCTATGGCTTGCTCCACCTTTCTCTGGCTTGCTCCACTTTTCTCTGGCTTGCTCCATCGTTCCCTGGCTTGCTCCACTTTTCTCTGGCTTACTCCACCTTTTCCTGGCTTGCTCCACCTTTCTCTGGCTTGCTCCACCTTTCTCTGGCCTGCTCCACCTTTCCATGGCTTTCTCAATCTTTCTCTGGCTTGCTCCACTTGGCTTGCTGCAACGTTCTCTTGCATGCTCTGCTCTTCTCTGGCCTTCTCCACCATTCTCTGACTTGCTCCACGTTTCTCTGGATTGCTCCACCTTTCCCTGGCTTGCTCCACCTTTCTCTCGCTTACTCCACCTTTCTTCATCCAACTTCCCCTGGCTTGCTCCACCTTTCTCTGGCTTGCTCCACCTTTCCCTTGCTTGCCCCACCTTCCTCTGGCTTGCTCCACATTTCTCTAGCTTGCTCCGCCATTCTTTGACTTGCTTCACCTTTCTTTGGCTTGCTCCACCTTTCTCTGGATTGCTCCACCTTTCTCTGGCTTGCTCCAACATTATCTGGCTTGCTCCACCTTTCTCTGGCTTGTTCCAGCGTTCTCTGGCTTGGTCTACCTTTCTCTGGCTTGATCCACCTTTCCCTGGATTGCTCCACGTTTCTCTGGCCGGCTCCACCTTTCTCTGGCTTGCTCCACCTTTCCCTGAGTTGCTCCACCTTTCTCTGGGTTGCTCCACCTCTCTCTAACTTGCCCAACCTTCCTCTCGCTTGCTCCACCTTTCTCTGGTTTGCTCCACCTTTCCCTGGCTTGCTCCACCTTTCACTGGCTTGCTCCACCTTTCTCTGATTTACTCCACCGTTATCTGGCTTGCTACACCTTTCCCTGGCTTGCTCCAACTTTCTCTGGCTTACTCCACCTTTCTCGGGCTTGCTCCACCATTCTCTGGCTTGCTCCACCTTTCTCTGGCTTGCTCCACCTTTCCCTGGCTTGCTCCACATTTCTCTGTCTTGCTCCACCTTTCTCTGGCTTGCTCCACCTCTCTTTGGCTTGCTCCACCTTTCTCTGGCTTGCTCCACCGTTCTCTGGCTTGCTCCACCTTTCTCTGGCTTGCTCCACCGTTCTCTGGCTTGCTCCACCTTTCTCTGGCTTGCTCCACCGTTCTCTGGCTTGCTCCACCTTTCTCTGGCTTGCTCCACCTCTCCTTGGCTTGCTCCACCTTTCTATGCCTTGCTCCACCGTTCCCTGGCTTGCTCCAGCGTTCTCTGGCTTGCTCCACCTTTTGCAGGCTTGGTCCACCTTTCCCTGGCTTACTCCACCTTTCACTTGCTTGCTCCATGTTTCTATGGCTTGCTCCACCTTTCTCTGGCTTGCTCCACCTTTCTCTGGCTTACTCCGCCTTTTGATGGCTTGCTCCACCTATCTCTAGCTTGCTCCACCGATCTCTGACTTTCACCGCCTTTCTCTGGCTTGCTCCACCGTTTTCTAGCTTCCTCCACCTTTCTTTGAATAGCTCCACCTTTTCCAGGTATGCTCCCGCTTTCCTTGGCTTGCTCCACCTTTCTCTCGGTTGCCCCACCTTTCCCTGGCTTGCTCCATCTTTCTCTGGCTTGCTCCACCTTTCTCTGGCTTGCTCCACCTTTCTCTCGCCTGCTCTACCTTTCTCTGGCTTGCCCCACCTGTCCATGGCTTGCTCCACGTTTCTCTGGCTCGCTCCACCTTTCTGTGGCTTGCTCCACCTTTCGCTGGCTTGCTCCACATTTATCTGGCTTGCTCCACCTTTCTCTGGCTAGCTCCACCTTTCCCTAGATTCCTCCACGTTTCTCTGGCTGGCTCCACCTTTCGCTGACTAACTCCACCTTTCTCTGGCTTGCTCCACCGTTCTCTTGCTTGCTCCACCTTTCTTTGGCATGCTCCACCGTTCTCTTGCTTGCTCCACCGTACTCTTGCTTGCTCCACCTTTTTCTGGATTGCTCTGCTTGTCTCTCTCTTGCTCCAACGCTCTCTGGATTTCTCCATCTTTCTCTAGCTTGCTCCTCCTTTCTTTGGCTTGCTCCACCTTTCTCTGGATAGCTCCACGTTTCTCTGTCTGGCTCCACCTTTCTCTGGCTTGCTCCAAGTTTCCCTGGCTTGCTCCACCTTTCTCTGGGTTGCTCCACCTTTCTCTGGCTTGCTCCACTTTTGTCTGGCTTGCTCCACCCTTCTCTGGCTTGCCCTTCCTTTCCCTGGATTACTCCACCTTTCTCTAGCTTGCTCCATCTTTCTCTGGTTTGCTCCACCTTTCCTTGGCTTGCTCCACCTTTCACTGGCTTGCTCCAACTTTTTATGGATTACTCCACCTTTCTCTTGCCTGTTCCACCTTTCTCTGGATTGCTCCACCTTTCTTTGGCTTGCTCCACCTTTCTCTGGCTTGCTCTACCTTTCTCTGTCTTGCTCCACATTTCTCTGGCTTGTTCCACCTTTCTTTGGCTTGCTCCACCGTTCTCTGGCTTGTTCCACCTTTTGCTGGCGTGCTCCACCTTTCCCTGGCTTGCTCCACTTTTCTCTTGCTTGCTACACATGTCTCAGGCTTGCTCCACCTTTCTCTGGCTTGCTCCATCTTTTGCTCGCTTGCTCCACCTTCCTCTAGCTTGTTCCACCGTTCTGTGGCTTGCACCGGCTTTCTCTGGCTTGCTCCATCGTTCTCTAGCTTGCTATACCTTTCTCTGGTTTGCTCCACCCCTCCCTGTTTTGCTCCACCTTTCTATGGCTTCCTCCATCTTTCTCTTGCTTACTCCACCTTTCCCTGGCTTGCTCCACCTTTCTCTGGCTTGCTCCACCTTTCTCTAGCTTGCTCCACCTTTCTCTTGCCTGATCTACGTTTTTTTCTGGCTTGCTCCACCTGTCCCTTGTTTGCTCCACATTTCTCAGGCTTGCTCCACCTTTCTCTGGCTTCCTCCACCTTTCTATGGCTTACTCCACCTTTCTCTGGCTTGCTCCACCCTTCTCTTGCTTGCTCCACCGTTCTCTGGCTAGCTCCAATTTCCTCTGACTTGCTCCACCTTTCGCTGGCTTGCTCCACCGTTCTATGACTTGCTCCACCTTTCTCTGGCTTGGTCCACCTTTTTCAGGCTTGCTCCACCATTATCTAGCTTGTTCCACCTTCCGCTTGCTTGCTCCTCCTTTTCTGGCTTGCTCCATATTTCTCTGGCTTGCTCCACCTTTCTCTGTCCTGCTTCACCTTTCTCTGCCTTGCTCTACTATTCTCTGGCTTGCTTCCCCTTTCTCTGGATTATTCCACCGTTCTCTACCTTGCTCCACCTTTCTCTGGCTTGCTCCACCTTTCACTGGTTTGCTCTACCTTTCTGTGGCTTGCTCCACCATTCTCTGGCTTGCTCCATCTTTCTCTAGCTTGCTCCACCTTTCCCTGGCTTGCTCCACCATTCTCTTGCTTGCTCCACGTTTCCCTGGCTTGCTCTACCTTTCCCTGTCTTGCTCCACCTTTCTCGGGCGTGTTCCACTTTTCTCTGGCTTGCTCCACCTTTCCCTGGCTTGCTCTACCTTTCTGTGGCTTGCTCCACCATTCTCTGGCTTGCTCCATCTTTCTCTAGCTTGCTCCACCTTTCCCTGGCTTGCTCCACCATTCTCTTGCTTGCTCCACGTTTCCCTGGCTTGCTCTACCTTTCCCTGTCTTGCTCCACCTTTCTTGGGCGTGTTCCACTTTTCTCTGGCTTGCTCCACCTTTCCCTGGCATGCTCCACCTTTCTCTGGCTTGCTCCACCTTTCCTTGGCTTGCTACACCTTTCTCTGGCTTGCTCTACCATTCTCTCGCTCGCTCCACCTTTCTCTGGATTGCTCCACCTTTCTCTGGCTGGCTCCACCTTTCTCTGGCCTGCTCCACCGTCCTCTGGCCTGCTCCACCTTTCTTTGGCTTGCTCCAGGGTTCTCTGACTTGCTCCACCTTTATCTGGCTTGCTCCACCTTTCCCTGGATTTCTCCACGTTTCTCTGTCCGGCTCCATCTTTCTGTCGCTTGCTCCACATTTCCCTGGCTTGCTCCACCTTTCTCTGGGTTGCTCCATCTGTCTCTGGCTTGCTCCGCCTTTCTCTGGCCTGCTTCACCTTTCTCTGCCTTGCTCTACTGTTCTCTGTCTTGCTCCCCCTTTCTCTGGCTTCTTCCACCGTTCTCTACCTTGCTCCACCTTTCTCTGGCTTGCTCCACCTTTCACTGGTTTGCTCTACCTTTCTCTGGCCTGCTACACCATTCTCTGGCTTGCTCCATATTTCTCTAGATTGCTCCACTTTTCCCTGGCTTGCTCCACCATTCTCTGGCTTGCTCCACGTTTCCCTGGCTTGCTCTACCTTTCTCTGTCTTGCTCCACCTTTCTTGGGCTTGTTCCACCTTTCTCTGGCTTGCTCCACCTTTCCCTGGCATGCTCCACCTTTCTCTGGCTTGCTCCACCTTTCCTTGGCTTGCTACATCTTTCACTGGCTTGCTCTACCTCTCTCTTGCTTGCTCCAAATTTCTCTGGCTTGCTCCACCTTTATCTGGCTTGCTCAACCTTTCTCTGGCTTGCTCCACCGTTCTCTGGCTTGCTCAACCTTTCTCTGGCTTGTTCCACCTTTTTTTGGCATGCTCTACCTTTCTTTCGCCTGCTCCACCTTTCTCTGGCTTGCTCCAACGTTCTCTGGCTAGCTCCACTATTCTCTGGCTTGCTTCACCTTTCTCTGGCTTGCCCCACCTTTCTCTAGCTTGCTCCAACTTTTTGTGTTTTGCTCCACCATTCTATGGCTTGCGATACCGTACTCTGGCTTGCTCCACCGTTCTCTGGCTTGCTCCACCGTTCTCTGGCTGGTTCCATGTTGCGTTGCCAGGCTTGTGCTCCATGTTGCAGGTACCACTTGTCCACATCCAAAGATATTAGCTATGTGCATTTCCTTTGGGCTAGAGCAGTTCTCGAAACTACTTCATCCATTGTTGCTTTATCTAACCGCCGCTTCATTGTGGATCGCTTTGCAACAGGCAGACGACACTTTTTTCTATTGATGCTTATGAAAAGCAAGCCGCTGCTCCTATCTATTAGCATTTTGTATTGGTGTAAAAAAAAAAACCTGAGAATAATTTTGTGGTTATTCACTAGACAATTTATCCACATTTTTACATCCTTCAGTTTTCCAATTTGTAGTCAGAGTGGTTCATGATGTCAACAAATCTTAAGTTGTCCAACGACAGCTTTCCTTCAATTACCCCTAGTTTGGTGTGTAGACTCAGCTTCCCAGCTATCTTGTTTCTTACAAAAACACGAGCAGCTCCTCCATCCAATAGGTTTAGTACCATCCATTGACCTTTGTCACCCCTTGGTTACACCCATGGCTGTATTGTCAGTTGGTCGTAGTACTCCTCGTCGTTGGTGTTAAGAGACGTTTGGCTGAGCAATCGATTGGCATTCGTTTTTCCTGCCTGATAGGAGGTTTGCATTCTACTTGTGTCATTTTCTGTTTCCCGAATCCTCATTTTATCCTCGTAAATCTCCCTTTTTTTGGCCCGCTGTTGTCACTTCTGACAGTCGCACAAGATGTGACCTGGATTTCCCCACTTCCACCGCAGCTGTTGGTTGTGTTGATGAACGGTATCGAGGTTTCTGTCACCTAAAATTTTCTACCACAAGGGTGTAGATTGTGAAGTTGGGATCACCGGCCATTGGATTCCCGCATCTGAGCGTGGTAGTCAACATTGTGGATGCAATGACCTGAAGTTATTGTTTTCGTGAGGTCATATTGATTGTCCATTGTTTCGATAGCTCGCCAAATGTTGTGTTTCAGGCCATTGCTGTAGTGTGAACAAAGTTGTCTGAGGATGATTCCACAATCAATGAGAAAAATTGACAGAAACAACGTGTATACTCCATCATGCTTGACTGCTAGTAGACGTGTTCAAGCATGCATCGTGCGTCAAAACTTTCACTCGTCTTTTGATGCGGACAAGGATGGCGGGGGTGAAGTTGATCTAGCTTTCCAGTGGATTCAAAGACTCATGTCATGTCAATTCTCTGCTCTAGAGGTAGAACCTCTGTGGTCAATGATGTAGAGTGGTCGCCTGAGCCGTCGATCTAGCTTTGCCGGTCTCCTGCTATCATTGGATACTCTTTAGTTCAGACTGCCAACTTTACGATGTATCACGTAAAAGTAAGGTCGTGAGGTTCTTTTTTTCTTGTGGTTGTCAATTCCAGTAGCGGTGAATTGCACTTCTAAAGACTTCAGCCACATCGAAACCCGTTGGTGCACAAAAGATTTGAAGGATGAAACGGCTCTGAAAGTGCCAGCCGGATTTGGGGTACACTCAAGAGTTGGTTGATCCTCTTGGTGACCACTGGTTCCCATGTGCACGTATTCTGAATCACACCCATGGCCATAGTGAGTTATTGGAGAAGATGCTTGTTGAGGCTATCAAGTCTCAGTAGTATCTTATACACAGCTTGTCGGCTCGTGCCTCCCACCGTCCCATGTGTCACCCCGATGGGTAACATCATATGGGAGGGTTCACTGACCTAAGGATTCCATCACCGTATTGGCCGCCGGAGTTTTCACATTTGTGCCATTTATCACAAAGATTTCTACTACTACCTTGTTTGCTTGAAGAGCGTCATGGAATGCATGCTGCTGATCCTCCATCATTGAAGTGTTCTCCTGTTACTGGCTCTCATTGCCGAGTGTGTTCACTCCATCGTCATTTTTGCAAGGTCTACGATCTTCTGGAACTGAGAGATGCAATGAAGAATTTTATGAGCTTGTCACCTTGGAGTGATGTTGTCGTCTACCCATCAACACCACTACGTCCAGCAGATGATGGATGATTCATAGGGAGAAAGTGCAAAGCAGAAGCTAATTCAAGGATTTGGGATACTTGGATTATTCATGATATTGTACTTTAATGACAAGTTTCGGACATGTCAAGCGCATGCATGTAATATCAAAAACAAGAACGAGGCTTAAATGGGGTTTTCGACGCTCAAGGCGAGCGACGCATGCGACACCACGTCATGAGGGGCTGCTTTCACAGACTCAGTTGGAAAGTCGGGGGTTGTGATGACATCAAGGTGTGTCAATGTAAAAGTCTAGGATCGTCCAGAAGTCAACTGAACAGCATTGAAACATCGATGTAGTTTGCAATGATCCTATTGCAAGGTTGTCAAACATGTCCAAAACTTCTGGACCGGAACATCGGAGGTGGCTTAAATGACCTTGGCTGATCGGTGTAGAAATTCAAAGTTCTCCGCGTGGCGGGTCATTAATTAAAAAACAAAAATATCCACATGCATATCTTGGGGACTCTTGTACGTCATAACACTATTGAGGGATTTGTGAATGTTCAAAAAAGGGTTTATGAGGGGTGAGAATGGGGGATCCAAAACATCCCATGCATTACAAGGGAACTTGCTGGTCCCGTTACCGTGAAGCCCAGCGCGAGCACCTATCCCCTCAAATCCCAAGTGTAAATTGGGGCCGGATTTGAACAAGTTTCACGTACAAAGCAAGGGATTTTCGTGTTGGTGACAAAAACATATAGAAGGCAATAACGCTCAACCAAAAAAAGAGAGAAAAAAAGAACCAAAGTAAAGGGTTCATTGCTCGATTGTGAGAATCAAGATCCATTGATTGGCGAGGTGGGTCAAATGATCCTCAACCTATGCTCAATCAGCAACACATGTCCCTGATCGAGAAAGGCAAGGAGCCATACTTTTTATTATTTTTCTAAAAAATCTTGGCACTGTTGCTTCATCATTGCACTTGCGGACAAGACAGCTACTGTAGTGCGCTTGCATGTATATCTCACTTCTTTCACCATTTTTTAGGCCCGCCCTAATTTTCGTATCTTCACAAATTCCACATTGCAAAGAGAGACTCAAATTGACCCATCCATTATCCACACGAGTGTTCTGACTATAAGAACATAGATGTTGAACATGTAGAATTTGTGTGGTAAGAGAAAATGTGGGGAAATAGAATAGTTGAGTAATTTGTGATTGGTGGTAAGTGTACTTCGTTGACAAGTGTCATAACTTTTCCGCACATATATATATGTATGAGAGCAAAAACAAGAATGATGCACAAGAATTATGTCTTGGGCGTTCAAGTTGAACAACGCGTGCAACTCGAGTGAGCAAGTGAGAGCATGCCCAATGAGGTCGATGGTGTCAAAGTTGCCCTTGTTTGTTAGGGCATCCCAACGAGTGAGTGGCAAAAGGTCTAAAGCTCACCTTGACTAACATAACAAAACTGTTCCATGACCATCAACCGATAGCAACGACAATAAAACAAGGGTTACATGATGACAGAAACAACTATCAACTAGAGAGGGTACGAGAGAGACCCATACAATGCCACACAGTCAAAGAGAGGAAGGAGCATAATCTTGCGCAAGAAGCCCAACATTGGAAATCTAAACTTGGAGTTGCCACTTTAGTGCACTGTCGTAAGAAATCCTGAGCGTTGTTGCCACGTGTCAACACCAATGACACAAGAATCAGCATTCGCTTTACCCTCTTGCACAAACCTATGCTCAATGTTGATGTGCTTCACAGGCGTGTGACTTGTGCCATCATGCTGGACTGCACACATGCTTTCATTCTCATAGAAAATGGTGATGTAGTGGATAACTTAGCAAAACTTATTTCATTAGAAAGCACAACAAGACGCTCTCACAGGCCCCATTCCCCGATGCAACATAATCAACCTCAGTCAACCCCTTGTTTTGCCCCCACCTCCACTTGCACAACTGGTCCAGATCTTTGAGCGCTTGTGCTTATTTCCCATCTATCATCCCATATACTCCCCCATGCACTCACCACATACACACCCCTTCACCTTCTCCTCCCATACCCACATGCACATATGATGACATTATACACGTGTGTTCATTTCCTACCCATCACCTCATACACTCCCCCATACACTAACCACATGCACACCCCCACGGAACTTCCAGAAAAGACACATATCCCAGCCACAAAATAATGCACACATGTCAACGTACATAGCACACACAACAAGTGCTCCAAAAATCTGCATGCCCTATGACACGTCATAACGTCATAGCTTCCTAGAAACCATACTTCATTACCAATGTGCACTTTCCATGAACACATTGCATGGAAAGTGCACACCTATATGGATTGAATGTGCAATTTGAGGTGGGGAGAGAGGGTGAGGTTTGGGGGCATGTGTATGTGATGGGTGTATGGGGGGTGTACGGTATGATGGGTAGGAAATGAACACGAGCGTATCACACTATGGATCACATGTACAAGTGGAGGTGGGGGAGAAGGAGGGATGGTGGGTGTGTATGTGGTCAGCATGTGGGATATTGTATGGGGTGAAGTGTGGGAGATGAACACAAGTGTACAATGCTATGGATCACATGTGCAAGAGGAGGTGGGAGAGGATGGGTGTGTGTTTGTGTGTGTGTGTGTGTGTGTGTGTGTGTGTGTGTGTGTGTGTGTGTGTGTGTGTGGTGAGTGTATGGAGGAGTGTATGGGGTGATGGGTTGGAAATGAATAGAAGTGTACAATGCTATG
>SZWC01010184.1:55734-96789 GCA_023375785.1 Penium margaritaceum
GGGGGGCACCTGAGCAATGGAACATGTAAAAGAGAGGAAACGGCAGATGTTTGTCGTGGCTCCCAGAAGACGTGATTGCCTTACAACTCTGCACCATGGCTCAGACTGGTTGCACTCCTCCCACTTCCACTCCAACACAGGTCAGTTCTAACCACCTCGGCCCAGCGTATCCTTCTCTGAGCAAGGCGTGGCGACAACACCTGCCACTACATGGAAGGTCACACGTGTTTAGATAACAAAAAACGGGATTTTCTCCCCGAGTTGCTCTGAAGATTGCGTCAATATTGACTCTTCATACGTCCCACTTCCCAGCATCAAGGCTGCCTCAGCTTCTGTCCAAACACAACAGAGGCTCTCGCGCTCAAGTCTCCTCTCAATCCTGTGAGATTTTCCCCAGCCGCAGTTTTTTTTGCCGTTCCTTGCGCGTGCATGCCTTGGCCTGCATGAGCATATGCTGCTCTACACAGAGTGCGCTGTTCCGTTCATGGGCGACCCAGCACCCATGTCAGGGGGTGTCTCCGGGGCCATCCAGCACATCGCCTTTGCACAAGTCTAGGGCAGTTTCAGCTAGCCAGTAGGGTGCCACAGCACACACAGTCGGAGGCGGTGGGCATGAAGCAGCTGTGCTGGGTTGCGTCGAGCATAGCTTGCGCAGGTTTTCAGGCTGGTGAGCTAGAGGACCACTCCACGCCACCCCAGCACACAACGCAACGCAACTCAATGCAATGTGGCATGACGTAAGGCACAGCACCCTCATCAGGTGGGCTTCTCGTAAGGCCAAGGAAACCGGACTTGCACAAAAGTGACCCTCCAAGCCTTACAACGGACAAAGAGGTGGGGGGGGGGGGGGGGGGATGGAAGAAGAACGATGAGGTCGGACCACAGTCATTTTCGCTTGCCTGCAGCTGCACGTCCAGCGCGGCCGGTTTGACGTTGCTGCTGGCCAGCAGAGAGTGCAGCGGCTTCACAGGGTTGACGCCGCACCACTGCAGCCGCACCAACTCCACATGCACCGCACCAACCACTGTTCCCTTCTGCTCCGTCCTGCACTTGCGCAGGCGCACGCACACACACGTGCACACCCACACGCACACACACATGCGCAAGCACACGCACGTGCACATGAACACACAAAAAGCACACGCAAACGCACGACGCAGAGACATGAGGAGCTAGCCCGAAGCACGCAGTAAGAAAGGATTGCAAACCGCAGAAAAGCGCCAAACCGCATGGCATAGCACAGCTTGCCAAAAGCCGCACGGCGCCGCATGAATGTTGAGTGGGTACTTGTGGGGAATGCGCGTCTCATTGGAGAGGGCATGTGTGTGGCGCTGCACAGAGCAGCGATGGTTGAGCTGCAGTGCAATGCGTCCCCTCTGATGCACCCGAAAAGCCTGTGCTGTGTGCGCTGTGCTGCGCTGTGCTGGGCTGCGATGTGCTGTGCTTTGCTGTTCTGTCCTGTGCTTGCTTTGTTGGCAGCACAGCACAGCACAGGCTGTGCTGTGCTGCCAACGCGAAGCGCATGAACCATCCACCCCACAAGAGTGTGCTTCCTTCACCACGCACGTGGCAGCGACTGCGAGGCAGCCACCATGGGGCACGTGCATCATGCACGGTCCATGTACCGAGAGAGGACTAAACGAGGAGCCAAACATTTCACACATTGCAGCGGATTGCATGGCGCCAGCCATGTTATGACACCGAACAACAGTTTCAATCCGGCAAATTGCCGTCGATGGCACTAGCATTGCCAGGTCCTGCAACCACTGGCACTGCTGCTGCCAACGTTTTTGCAACTCACTCACTCACCTCACTCACTCACTCACTCACTCACTCACTCACTNTGCACGTCCAGCGCGGCCGGTTTGACGTTGCTGCTGGCCAGCAGAGAGTGCAGCGGCTTCACAGGGTTGACGCCGCACCACTGCAGCCGCACCAACTCCACATGCACCGCACCAACCACTGTTCCCTTCTGCTCCGTCCTGCACTTGCGCAGGCGCACGCACACACACACGTGCACACCCACACGCACACACACATGCGCAGAAAAGCGCCAAACCGCATGGCATAGCACAGCTTGCCAAAAGCCGCACGGCGCCGCATGAATGTTCAGTGGGTACTTGTGGGGCATGCGCGTCTCATTGGAGAGGGCATGCGTGTGGCGCTGCACAGAGCAGCGATGGTTGAGCTGCAGTGCAATGCGTCCCCTCTGATGCACCCGAAAAGCCTGTGCTGTGTGCGCTGTGCTGCGCTGTGCTGGGCTGCGATGTGCTGTGCTTTGCTGTTCTGTCCTGTGCTTGCTTTGTTGGCAGCACAGCACAGCACAGGCTGTGCTGTGCTGCCAACGCGAAGCGCATGAACCATCCACCCCACAAGAGTGCGCTTCCTTCACCACGCACGTGGCAGCGACTGCGAGGCAGCCACCATGGGGCACGTGCATCATGCACGGTCCATGTACCGAGAGAGAACTAAACGAGGAGCCAAACATTTCACACATTGCAGCGGATTGCATGGCGCCAGCCATGTTATGACACCGAACAACAGTTTCAATCCGGCAAATTGCCGTCGATGGCACTAGCATTGCCAGGTCCTGCAACCACTGACACTGCTGCTGCCAACGTTTTTGCAACTCACCTCACTCACCTCACTCACTCACTCACTCACTCGCTCGCTCGCTCGCTCGCTCGCTCGCACTCACTCACTCACTCACTCACTCACTCACTCACTCANTCCCGTCTTATTCTATTCGCGTACGTCTTCAGCTGCTACATGTACGATGTTGAGGTAAAATAGGGAAGCTGCTGTTGTAGCCTGCTGGCATCCAACAGTATGGTGCTGACCGTGTGGCGGCGCTTGCTCAACCGCACGTGAGCGTGTGCGTGAGTGGGTGTTGTGCTCGCCTGGGCGGAGAGCTGCGGCGGGACAGCTGGGTGGTCGGCCTGCGACTCCGAACCGTTTCGAGAGTTTGGGAGAAATGGGAGTCGGGCGGATGGCGGGGTAGACTTTTGGCTGGGGAACCACGGAGCAGATGTAGCTTCAAAACGCGAGTCAGACGGCGCATGGGGTGCCGCGCGTGCGCTCAAAGCGCTGCGAGGGCGGCGACGGACGGGTGGAGGCAGCGGAGAGAAGCGGACCCTCGACGCATATGCAGTGCTCGCGTGGAGCGGACCAGTCTCCCGTCTTTCCTCGAAGAAAACAGAGGCCATGCCGGGGAACGCTGGAATAGGCAGGGACAATTCACACCGCTCAACTTTCGAGCCGCCTTTCGGGGCATTGAAATGCCCTGTCAATTGCGGATTGCAAAGTGAGAAGGAGGTTCGAAACCTCTAAACAAATTCATCAGGAGAATGAACTGTATTTATTACCCATTTTTAAATCTGACATGTTTCAAGATTTTTTGTGCTGATGTCATTCGCGCCCCGAAGAGTGGCGTGAATTTGATACAGCCTATTCACACGTTCCCACGCTGGGCGCAAACAGCCAAAAGAAAGGGAACAAAGGGAAACCGGAGGGGCAAGGGCCCAGCGAGGAGGAGCGTGGGTCTGACCAGTCGCGGGCTGCTGAGTGCGCATGCGCCACCGCACACGTATGGAAAGGACTGACTCCGCCGCCACGCGACTCACAAGCACGTGATGACGGCGTTGTTGTCGCATCGGGCCGCACGATGCGGCCCGAAGGTGCGTAATTGGTTCGGAGCTCGGTTCCGCGTGGTTTGGCAACAGGGCTTGCTGGACGAAGCTCCTACTGTTCACGTGATTTTCCGATCGGTCAAATCCCCAGCATATCCACGCGCACAAAGGGATGACCCTCGAGTATCCATGAGCGGAATTTCGTTACCGACATATCCAGCACTTCAAAGAAGAGAGCAACATATCAACAAGCTCGCATGCAATGCTCGATCAGCGGAATGCGTGGCTGGTCAAGAATTGCAAATAGGGTCATGAGACAATCTCTAAATCATGAATCTCGCTCCCTTGAAAGATCACGACTAGGCGATGACCCCCCATTATGTCGAACGGATTGAAGACTGTGAACAAGTACAAGTTGCAAGATAAAACACTATTACGAATTTGTGACAATAAATTTATAATTATCGGTTATTGTACTTCGATGACAAGTTTCTACATCATCTAACATACACATTAAGGTGTCGAGTTACGAATGAGGCATACTCAGGGTCGTTGGGTCAATTGTCGAGCAACATGTGTGGAGTCGCTCCTTGAGTGTTCGGATTCGAGGCGCTCCGCCGAGAAGTCGTGAGGCTTCAAGGATCGATGGTGAAGGTGCGAGATGCATCTTCGTAGATCGAGATATGTCTCGACGTTCTGAGACGTTGACCGAAAGGTCGTGACACCTCTGTCGATGATTCTCGAAAGTGGTCGGAGTTGAAAAAAATTGCGATAAGGTTCGCCGCAGGGTGAGGGTAGTTCGCAAAATTGCCCTCGACCGTCGAGGTGAACAAGTCGAGGTCTCGACATCCGGTGGGCTATTTGTGGAACGACATAAATGCCCACTCGGAAGATTAGGGACTTCTATAAGCCTGGTACGTAACACTTCCCCCTTTTTTAACCGTGATGTTCCGGCGCGCAAACACAAGTGGCCTGCGAGCAGTGGTAATAACCATCGATTAGGTAATCGATGTCTCCGAGGTTGTCGTAGGGTTCCGAACTCTTTTGCGCGATGTCGTAGCCGTGCCACGTGACAAGATATTCCGTTGCTTTACCGCGTCGTCGATGGCCGAGGATGTCCTCGGTGACGTACTCAGTTTCCTCGTCGAGTAGCATAGGAGGAGGAGGGACATCCCTACTGGGGAAGTTTTCTTCCGGATCTCGGTAGTGCTTGAGGCTGCGGATATGAAACACCGAACGTGCATATTTTTTGGGAGTTTGAGTTGCGCAACCACTAGGGTTTGCATGCGCTCGATCTCAAACTGTCCCAACCATCCGGGTTTGAGCTTCGAAGAGTCGGCTCCACAGATCTTGATGTTGGCCGAGCTGAGAAGAACCTTGTTGCCGGTGGCAAAAAAAAAAATGTTGTTACGATATCGGTCAACTGCTTGTTTCATCGCCAGATGTGTCTTTGCGAGTGTTTGCGGTGCTTCATCTCAGATGGCAGAGAAGTCGTGGCGTTTGACGCCAGCTACGCGAATGTTGCTTAGGCTGTGACTTCCTACTCGTGTGGCTGGAAGTTTTCCATACACCACTTCAAACTAAGTTTTACCCCTTGCAATGGAGATCACCGCATTGTGTGCAATTTCGGCAGTCTGGAGTTGTAGCGCCCAATCCGTCCCATGGGGTTCGCATAATGTTTGAAAAGTTGTTTGAGAGTTTGGTTGGTTGGCTCGGTTAGGCCGTCAGTTTCAAGATGTAACGTCGGTAATGGCTCGATTCGACTAGCGTAGCGAGTCATTGGTTCGTGCCAGAAACGGGTGGTAAATCGATTTTTTTTGCTGCTTGCAATGGTCCTTGGCATGCCGTGTAGCCACAGGATGTTGTTTAAAAACAACCACGCTGTTCATTCGGCGGTTACGATGGTCATTGTCGACATAAAGTGAGACTTTCTGGAAAACCGGTCGACAACCACAAGGATTCCATCGTATCTCTTGGGTGTGACTGGTAATCCTAGGACGAACGTTAGTCCGCTTTTTTGTCGGAATGGAGAGCGGCTACAAAAGTCCGGGTGGGCATGTGCGACGACATCTTTGTCGCTCACATGTGTCATAGGATCTACAAAAGTTGGCCATGTCAAATTGCATCTTGTCCCACCAGTCTTGTTTTGCGAGATTCTTCGGAGTTTTGTCGTCTCCAAAATGTCCACCTCGACCTGTGTCGTGATACTCTTCGAGCAGCATGCGGCGGATTCATCGTTCGGGGGAACGACCACCTGACAAGTGAATCGTCGTCGCTAATAGGGTGCATCATACCTGAATTATGCCTTGTCGTATCTGCCATGTTGGTTGTAGCCTCGTGTGAATGCGATTGTAACGTTGCTGCCTCAGCCATCACATCTCGTCGGCGACTGAGTGCATCTGCTAGGTTAGTTTTGCTTGGTCGATACTCAATATCGTAGTCAAACTTGGATTCAAGGACCTCCATACACCAGGTTTGACGTCAACTAAGGTTCGGCTAGGTCTTCAAATGTTTCAACGCATGGTGGTCGATGCGTACAACGCATTCGCGACATTCAAGGTAGCACCGCCATGTCATAAATAAACGTGCGACTGCCAGCATCTCTTTCTTGTATACGACATAGTTTTGGTCCGGCTCGTGCAGTTTTCTTGACATGTATGCGAACGATTGTTTTCCGTTGCCATGGTGTTGTAGAAGGACAGCTTCGATGGCTCGATCTGAGGCATCCGTAGCCATGACGTGGTCGGAAGTTTGATCGGCTGATTGTAGGGTTGGTGCCAAGGTTGGAGTGCTCCCAAAAACAGTGAACGCATCTTTTCTCAATGTCTCCCCACTGCCATTCATTTTGTTTTACAGCGAGGTCGGAAAGAGGCACAAAAACTTGAGTGTCATCCCGTACGAAACGCCAGTAGTAATTGCAAAATACAAGGTAAACTTGAACGTCTCGAACATTGATTGACGTCGGCCAACCAACAACTGCTGCCACATTTTTTGGATCCATGGTGATTCGTTTGTCGTTGAGGACGTGACCCAAAAACTCCATCGAATAGCGACAGAAGTCACACATCAAGAGTTCTTTTCAAAAATTCTCTCTTTTGAAAACTTTGAGAACTTTTCAAAGATGTCCATTGTACTCATATAGGGTGCGGCTGTTCACCGGGATGTTGTCAAGGTACACCAAGAAACAATCGTTGAGGTATGTGTGGAAAATGTTGTTCATCGCCGCCATGAACGTCGTCGGAGAATTTGTGATTCCAAACAACATTACCGTGAACTTGAAATACTCGTAGCAAGCTCATAATGCCGTCCTCTTGATGTCGGCGTCTGTCACATGAATTTGAGGATAACCGTTTCGTAGGTCAATTTTGGTGAGAATTCAAGCCCCTCGGAGTTGATGAAAAAGTTTGTCGGCTCGGGGAAGAGGGTAGCGGTTCTTGATGACAGCGTCATTCAATGCCCGCTAGTCCATGCACACATGCATCCTGCCAATTTTCTTTTTCATGAACAATGTTCGTGTGGTGTATGGTGACTTGGATGGGCGGATGAACCCATGAACACGCATCTTGTCGAGTTGCTTTTTCAACATGTCCAGTTTGTCATCGCTCATCCAATAGGTCCCTTGGACTGTTGGTGGGCTGCCCGGTTCTAGCTCAATGCGATGGTCGATGTCCCGTTGAGGTGGTACGGTTTTGGGGAGTTCGTCGGGGAGAACTTTCGTAAACTCTTGGATGAGTGGTGCGAACTCTTGGGGTACCATAGTGAACTTTGTCGATGTCTATGAGGCTCATGAAGCCGATGAGGTTGAAGAGTCAGCTGCTTCCACCTCCGCATCCTCCATTGGCTCGAGATGTATGAGCCACGCACAAGCTCCTCTCCATATGATGTACTTGGCCATGTTGAGTGGTATCGTCTGCACAGGTTTTTGGCTACTGCGGTTTCCTCTGTTGCTTCAATGGTCGTCTTCCGTCCCACACGCGGAAGCTGTCGCTTGGTGCTGTCAATTTCCACGTAGACATCACACTTGTTTCAGTCAATCGATTGATTTTGTGGTCACTCATTGGATAGGATCTCCAGACTATTACGTCTCGCGGATCTCCTACTTGAAGTTCTAGTGGTTCTTGGAGTCTCCGAGTTTATAATCTCCCGTTAACGGTTTTTCCTTCAAACACCCTGGTTCTATTTGCAAACCCAGCTTGCAAACCATGTAGTTGCTTAAGAAACTGTAAGAAGCTCCTCCATGCAATAGTGCGAGAACCACTATGCGAATTTTGCATCCTTGAGGTTGAACTTTTTGCAGTATCGCCGGTTGGTTGTCCTTGTACCCCTCGTCGACCTTTGTGATAAAAAAAAAAAAACCCTCTGCAACGTCGTAGGCAACTCATGTGAGCAATCGTTCTGTAGAAATCGCTCCTCGCGGACAAGATTCGCGCCTTTCACTCCTGCCCTTTGACGTTTCCCGACTCATTTTATATGAATTTGCCATCCTTTCTGGCCTGCTACTTGCTCCGGCAACTACGAGCGATGAGCCCAACATTGCCACAATTGTCGTAGGTGCACGTTTCTCTCTGGTCGACGGTGTCCACTTTCATCAGACTAGGGGAGTCCCTCGACTGCCTTTTTCCGTCCCCATAATGATATTGGTTGGGTGGTCGCCAGTCGTAGGATTCCTGGATCCGAGCGTTGTAGTCTGCATTGTTGATCCTCTGTACTGTTGCAATAGTCCATGGTAAGTTGTTGCAGATGTCAAAAATGACAATCACTCGTTGGTTGTCTCGTTGAAGTCCGTTGTTTTAGTGAAAACAGAGCTTGTCGAAGGCGATGTCTGCACCAGCGATGAACTCGCGGGATCTCCGCATATACTCTGCCACGCTGGACTGTTGATGGAGATGTTGGAGCTTTTACCGAGTATCAGGCTTCTTGTTTAACTGTCCAAATTGTGCGAGCATCGCGTGTAAGAAATCGTTCCAGTCGGTTGGTGGCGTCGTTGTGTCTGGCCATTGCAGGTTGATCTGCTCCATGGATAGAATGCATTCCGTGTGCGTTATGAGACAAGCGCCGTTGGCCGTTGATGATGTCCCACCAGTTTCATGCGACGGTTGGATGGCCTCTGGATCAGTCCACCTACTTAGATCCATGCCACGCAAAAGCGTGGCTGTGAGGTCAATTTTCTTTAGATCGTCGTTGACCCCAGCGGTGGTGAAGCACATATGCAGACTCATCAACCAAATCTGAACCGTTGGTCCTCTTAAACTCGTAGGATTGAACGGTTCAATAGGGGCCGGGTGAATCTTAGGTTCGCTTGAGAGTTAGGTACTTCTGTTGATGAGCACCACTTCTCGTGCGTTTGCATTGCAAAGAGCCTCCATCGCGACATTGAGCGGTTGGAGCAGGTGTTTGTTGATTCACTCGAGCACAAAGATACGGCTGGCCAGTTCCTCGTTGATCCGTGCCTATCGTCCACTACAACCTGCTATTCCTACTATTGTCGTGGAGGCTGTCGGTAGGGACGGCTGGTTTACCGTCGTGGGATCCGCGATTGGATTGGTAGTCAGAGCCATAGGGGTTGATCCAGTAGTTGCATTGCCTGCCACGCCAGCATTGTCTGCCACTTCATGGTTTGCATGCATAGGTACATTCTGCTCCTCCATCACCAAAGTCGTCGTCGAAGGCGCACTGCTAGTCGTTGGATGCGCTCACTTGCTTCATGTCGTAGTCATGAGGTCTGCAAAATCTAGACATGTGAGATGCGTTAGTGGCTTGTGCAAGGTAGCCATCCGGATGAGTAAAGTAGTCGGATGCCTCTCTGGCATCGCTGCGCTTCGATACCAAGTGTAATGCCGAACAGAGCGTAGATGGTGAGCAGGTAGAAGTTGTGGGGCAAAGCATGATTAAGAATTTGGGGCATTTAAGCAATTCATAATGAGCGGTATGTGTACTTTGTTAACAAGTGTCGAAATGATCAAACAAATACATACAAGTGTCGAGTTATGAATCAGACGTAGTCGTGGTTGTTGGGTCAACTGTTGAGCAATGTGTGTGGAGTCGCGTCGCGAGTGGTCAAATTTGAGAAGCTCCATCGAGAATTCAGGGGGCTTCAAGGATCAATGGTGAAGATGTGAGATGCATATATATCAATTGAGATGTCTCGATGTGTCGAAAAGTCGTCTGAAAGGTCGTGGCACTTCTGTCGATGATTCTTGAAACTGGTCAGAGTTGTCTGAAAGTGCAAAAGGTTCGTCGGAGGGTGAGAAAAATTGGCCAAATTCCCCTCAACCGTAAAGAAATCGAGATCTTGACACGTTGCGGGCTATTTTTGTAAGGACATAAATGTCCACGATGAAGATTAGGGACTCGCGAACGCCTGGTACGTAACACCCCCTCCTCGTTATGCCGAACGGAGCGTAGATGGTGAATAGGTAGAAGTTGTGAGGCATAACATGATTGAGAATATGGGACACTTGAGAAATTTATGATTAGCAGTAAGAGTACTTCAATGATTTCTTTTGTAATGATCAAACACGTACATACAAGTGTCGAGTTACGAACTAGGCATACTCGGGGTTGTTGGGTCAATTGTCAAGCCACGCGTGTGGAGACGAATTGTGAGTGGTTGGATCGAGAAGCTTCATTGAGGAACTGGGGGGCTTCAGAGACCGGCGGCGAACATGCTAGATGCATCTTCATAAATCCAGATGTTTCTTGATATGTTCAAAAGTCCAGCAAAAGGTCATGAAGTTTCTGTCACCAATTCTCAAATTTGCGAGAAGGTACAAGTAGGTTTTCCGGAGGACGGGGGCAGTTGGCCAAAACGCCCTTGATCGTCGGAGCGATAATCAAGGTCTTGACGCACGGTGGGCTCTTTGTGAAATGAAATGAACGGTCGCACGGAAGATTAGGGATTCGTGTACATTCAGTACATAACACTTCCCCACCTTTTAGCCGCAACGTCTCGGCGCGCATACAGATGTGGCTCGGTAACCACGGTAGTATTTGTTGATAGGATGATAGACGTCCTGAGGATGTTGTACAATTCCCAGCTATGATACGCAGTGTCATAGGTGTGGCACTTGACAAGATATTCTATTGTTTTGCCACGTCGTCAATGGCCGAGGATGTCCTCGATGATGTTCTCTGTGCCCTCATCCACTTGTTTAAGGGGAGTAGGAGGTACATCGCTTCCACGGAAGTTCTCTCTAGGGTCTCGGTAGTGTTGGAGTCTACTGATATGGAACACTGGATGAACTTGCATAGTGTTGGAGTGTTCGAGTGGCACAAGCACGGGGATTTTCATGCGCTCGATCTTAAACGGCCCCAACAATTGGGATTTGAGCTTTGAACAATGGGCCCCATAAATTTTTATGTTGGCCCAATGAAGGACTTTGTCGCCAACGGTAAAAACATCGTCGCTACGATATCAGCCAGCTGCTCGTTTTGTTGTCGCTTGTGTCTTGGCCGGTGTCTATCGTGTTTCATCCATGATGGTGGAGAAGTCGCGTCGTCAGACGTCAACTGCGAGAATGTTGCTCTGGTAGTGTAGTCCAGCTTGTTTGGCGGGAAGTTTGCCATGTACCATTTCAAAAGGAGTTTTACCCGTTGCGGTGGAGATCGCCGAGTTATATGTAATTTTGGTAGTCGTGAGTTTTTGTGTCCAATCCATCCCATGAGGTTTACATAGTGTTCAGAGAAGCTGTTTGAGCGCCAGATTGAATCGCTCGGTCTGGCAATCACTTTGAGGATGGTACGCTATTGAAAATTGGATCCGATTGTTGTAGCGAGTCATCATTTTGTGCCATAAATGGCTGGTGAATCAATCGTCCCTATCGCTTGTGATGTTCCGTGGTACCATGTGTAGCCGCACGACGATACTTTACAACAACCGTGCTGTTCTCTCAATGGTAACAATGGTCATTGTTGGAATAAAATGAAACATTTTGGAAAACATGTCGACAACCATAAGGATTGCGTCATGTACCACGGCTGTGACTGGTAATCGTGTGGCAAAATCCATGGAGATTTTGATCCACGCTACCATCGGAATGGGGTGCCATTGCAAAAGTCCAGGTGGCCGCGTGCGACAAGAATTCTGTCACTGACAGGTGTCACTGGATTTGTATAATTGGCCATGTCGGATTGCATCTTGTCCCACCAGTAGTGTTTTTCCCGCATCTTCAACGTCTCGTCTTCTCCAAAATGTCCCTCTGGGCCAATGTCATGGGACTCTTTGAGCAACATTCGATGGATTTCATCGTTTGAGGGAACAACCAAATGGCGAGTGAATTGTCGTCGCCAATAAGATGCGTCGTACCAGAATTATGAGTTGTGGTATCCACTATGCTAGTCATAACCTTGTGTGAACAACCGCTCAAGATAAGGATCGCGTTGCAACTATAGTGTTGCTACCTTAGCCAATAGATCTGGTCGACGGCTGAGCGCGTCTACTGGGTTGGTTTTTATTGGACGGTGCGCAGTACCATAGTCAAACCCCGATTTAAGGTACTCCATCCATTGGGTTTGACGTCAAGTGAGGTTCGGCTCAGTCTTCAAACATTTGAGCGCATGATGGTTGGTGTGCATGATGGATTGGTGGCATTCAAGGCAACATCGCCATGTCTTAAATGCATGTATGACCACCATCATCTCCTTCTCATGTACATCGTAGTTGAGTTTCGGTCCTTGCAGTTTTTGTGACATGAATGCGGCCGGTTCTTCTCCATTCCCATGGTTCTGTAGGAGGCTTACATAGATGGCTCCATCTGGGGCGTCCATAGTCATGATGTAGTTGACCGTTGGATTGGCTAATTGTAGGGCTGGCGCCGAGGCCATAGCGTTCTGTAAAGTAATGAATGCTTCTTGTCTCCCCACTGCCAATCATTTTTTTACAAGTGAGCTTGGAGAGAGGCGCTAACACTTGGGCGTAATTGCGTATAGAGCGGCGATAGTAGTTACACAATTTGAGGAAAACTTGAACGTCTCAAACATTGGTTGACGTTGGCAAATCAGCGACTCCTGCCACTTTCTTCGGATCCATGGTGATCTGACTGCTGTTGATGACGTGACCCAAAAACTCAATCCAATGGAGGCTGAAGTCACACTTCAAGAGTTTCTTTGAAAAACTCCTCTCTTTGTAAAAATTCTAGAACTTTTTTAAGATGTCCATCGTGCTCCTTGAGGGTGTGGCTGTACACAAGGATGTCGTCAAGGTGCACCATGACAAAATCGTCGAGGTATGGGTGGAATCTATTGTTCATTGCCGCCATCAATGTTGTTGGGGAATTCATAAGTCCAAACGGCATGACCATGAACTCAGTATGCACGTAGCATGTTCGGAACGCCATCTTCTTGATGATCGTGTCTACCACGGCGATCTGGTGATAACCACAACGTAGGTCATTTTTGGTGAAATTTTGAGCCTCTTGGAGTTGGTCCAAAAGTTTGTCAGCTTGGGGAAGTGGATAACCGTCTTGATGGTAGCTTCGTTCAAATTGGACAGGACCTCTAGACTGTAACATCCTGCATGTTTCCCCCTTGTAGTCATAGTGGTTCTTACAGTCAATGTAAGGCGCAAGTCGCAGCCCGAGACCATGCACTTTGACATCTCGTGATGATATGTTGATAGAGGAGTTCAGCCATATCCGTATGGAATATGGGATGGATGCACTCTTCTCCACGCATGGGATGGAGTACGTGGTCTTACTGATCCTGTCGAACACTAATAGCAGCATGATGTTGTTCGTTGCACTCTGTGAAAGCTTCCCCCCCCTCCCACAAAATCCAATGTCATGTCTATCCACCATCGAATCAGCACTGGTAGATTAGCTAACAGTGCATCTCTCCTGGCACACGTGCCCTCCGTGACTTGATTATCAAGCACGTATTAGAGCTGCTCACATACTCCTTGTAATCTGATCCCATCGTTGCCCACTAACATTGTTGTACAAGCGTCTTGAATGTGTTGTTTTGGGTAAAATGACCACTGTAGTGTGAGTCGTGCACCTCCTCCAATAGCGCCTATTTCAATGACACACTCCTAGGAACCACAATTTGTTTCTTCTTCTCACCCCGCCAATACTCGCCATCTCACACACACCCCTTCACTGTACCCTTGGCAAAGTACTGGTCCTCTACACTCCTATGCACAAGCAGGTTACTGATAGTAGGGGATCCCGCCACCACCGTGATCGCATGCACGCCGAAGTTGGGGCTACCGGAAACCGGGTCCACTAGATTGATTCTCGCTGATTGTTACTGATTTTTTAGGTAAAACCCTCCATGTAGAGGCTCCATCCATCATGCTTGATGACGAATCAGGTTTGGCTGCAACTTGAGATACTTGAGCCCGTAATGGTCTGTGTGTACCACACATCACCACATCTTGAGGTAGCACCTCCACTGCTTGAATGCTTGGATCACCATGAGCATCTCCTTCTCATGGATTGAGTAGTCGAGCTCAGCCTCTTTCAAATTCTCGGAGTAGTACGCAATGTGTTGCAACCCATTTCTTTCGTCCTTCATCAACACCCCACCAATCGCATGGTTGCTTGCATCTGATGCCATTACATACTCCTTGCTCGTGTCCAAATGCACTAACATCGGTGCCTTACGTATGGCAGTCTTCATTGCCCCAAAAGGCTGTATCTCCTTTCCACCCTACTCCCATTTATGTCCCTTCTTGTCTATCAAGGGTGCTCCAATTACCTCGTGCCCTTGCAAAAACCTGCGGTAGTTGTTCATGAGTCCAAGGACACTAGATATCATGCACGCACGCTGACTCCGACCACTCCTTCACTGCTTCTACCGTCTTTGGGTCAATGTGGACCCCCCTCCCCCTCATAATGTGCTCGAGGAACTCCACTTTCTGCTTGGTAGATTCATAATTGGTGAACTTGGCAAACATCCTCTCCTTCCTTAGGATTTCCATCACCGTTCACAAGTGCTTCTGGTGCTTCTCCGTCGACCATGAGTAGGCAAGGATTTTGTTGAGGAAGACGACCACAAACTGGTGCAAGTAAGAGTGTAATACCCGGTTCATCAGTGCCATGAACATAGCAGGAGACGTTTTTGGCCCACAAGGTATCACTAGATAGTCGAATTTTCCATAGCGTGTGCAAAACGAAGTAGTTTCCACATCCTCCTCCACAATACGGATTTGGTGGTACCCCAACCTTAGGTATACTTTGCTCAATGTCAGATTTTGCACATCGGAAGAGAAGGTGCAGTAAGGTCTAGGTTCCTTGCTGCTTGTACATAGATCTTGGTGCTCAGCAAGAAGGCATGTACTATCTTTGGAACAATGAATGGAAAAACACATTTGAGAAATGAATCTCTTTGATTGATAGTACAAAGTACAGAGTAAAAGTAGTGGCAACCTAAACACAGCTATGTACACAACTCTGATCTGCCTGGCATCCACAGGGGACAATCTCTTGCTAGGCCGTCCAGGCCGTCGCCACAAGAGTCTCGGCTCAGCCACTGTATTCAAGGTAGTCTGGCCTCCACGTAGTCAGGCGTTCCTCCACCCAAGCTGGGACGCCCGTGCTAGTCTAATAGGGGTCTTCAGAGCAAACTTCAGCAGAGTCTTGGCTTGGGCACTCCAGATGGCACTCCAGTAGCCAAGGTGATGATGATGAATGAGAAGCTGGAAGTCTGAAGCTCTAAGGTAAGGAGGTTGCTGTGTCAGAGTGACCACAGATGATCACAGGGTTATTGTTGAGGTGTGACAGGGTTGTTGCCTTTACATACACATGGCCCTGGCAAGTTGACTGCCCTTGAGGAGAAGCTTCCTCTTGTGTGGTGGCAACAGTCACCTCATAGATGTTGCAGATGTGAAGCTTCCTTGCCAGGGAAGCTTCTTCTAGCTCTGCGTTGTTACTTGGCCCTTCACTCTAGCTTGGGGAAGCTTCCTTGCCGAAGAAGCTTCATCCAGCTTGATGGAGAATTTTCTTGGCGAAGTGGCTTCCACCAGAAGTTTCATCCTGCATCGTAGATTCTGCTGCATGCGACCGTAGATCGAAGGTTGCAGCAGAGCTCTCCTCGTAGGCTGGTGATGTGGCAGCTGTAGGTCTGCTGCATCCTGGTGATGATGCTGTAGCTTGCCTTCTCCAACCTGGGAGGCTTGCATGGTAGTCAGGTTGGGACCCTCGTAGCTGATGTGCTTGTGCAGCACTGTGCAGTGTGCAGCTCCCAATCCTCGTAAGAGGCAGTAGATGGCATGTGCTACCTCGTGCGCATGCCGACACACTATTTATAGTCCAGGCCCTTTACACCCCAGGGAACTGGATACCAGAAAAGGTCTGGTGAAAAACAAATCGAGGAAGATTCCCAACTAAAATGAGCCCGGTAAAACACCGTAAAATCCGTAACTCCGTGTACGGTTCTCTGAATGCAGTAAAGTTCCTACAGTAGCGTAGAAGTAGACCAACGCAGTAATTGCCCACTCTAACACTCCCCCTCAATTGGTGCACTGGTGGCACGACTCTGATTCACTGTTGTGGACCTCCAAAAAAATCCTTGGGAGGCCTCTCAAAATCTTCGTCGAGAAATTGGAGCCGAGTCGTGTTCTCGGTGAGAGGTAGGTTAGGAAAGAAGTCGATGTCGGCTTCAGGATCGAGGAGAAAAAAAATCTCCTTCATTTCCGGGATGTCTGCTGTTGGGACTTGAAGGAGACCTTCTTTGGGCTCTTCCGAGCTTGCCTATGGTGAGTTGAGAGGAAAAGAAACAATTGGGTCGAGTTCGGGCCACTCCAAAAAATTCTCGGTTGCCTCTGGAAGAAGCAATTCGTCCGAGGGATGTTGCCCATTAGGCTCAGCATGGGCCTTGAATTCTTTTCTCTCATCTCCAACATAGTCCAGCGCGTGCTGAGCTGGTACAACCTGTCCTAGGCTCAGAAAAATATTTCTGTCCCTCCTCCTGCGCTAGTAGTCGCTGGAGCTATAGAATGGGTGCCAGGAGGGTCGTAAGGAGGTAGTTCCTCACTCTGTGTCGCGTAGGCGTGATTTCCTCCTGTGAGAGCCGATGAACAGTGACTTGTCTTTTGCTGACCCGTTTCTGTCCCGTCAATTCGCCAGTGGACGGCTAAGTCGCAAAGTCAGAGAGCTTCCAGTCCGTCTGTTTGGCTGGTGGCGGAAGGAGCAGCGCGGCAAGGGGCGTATCGTGAGAAAACTCTGCTGAGGGGGATCCGTTCTGCGAACTTCCGCATGAGTGGCGGCTACAGGATTTTGCGTCTGAAGCAAACTGTGCTGCGTATTCAAGGAAGCAGGCACGCAATTTATGTTGCTCGCTGCTTGCTGCTCGCAGCTGTGAAGGCGCCCTCGCTTGCAACCCCCTTCTGCTCGCCAGTCCGCTTTGCTCGCTCAGCTTGCTTTGCTTGCTTGCTGGCTCGCTCCCCTCCTCGGTCGCTTGCTCGCCTTTTCCCCTGCTCGCTGACTTGTTTGCTGACTCGCGCACTCGCTCGCTTGCTTCCTGACGTCAGCGGCGGTGGCGCTTGCGCACTTCGCCGCAGGAGAGTTTGCTGGGCAGTGCACCGTTTCGACAGCGCACTCACGCTGGCGGCGAGCAGGGCAGTCGCAGCTGGTCCGCGAGAGAGAAAAAGGCTTGTGCAGGCTTTTTGGCCTTTTCCGCCGAAAAACGCCGGCGGATTTTCAAGTCTGCCGGATGTCGGACAGGAACTGACCGCCTCCACCGTTTTGTGCAGTACGATGGGCGGTGCTTCTGCGACGGTCGAGTTGCTGACAGGTGATGCTGCCACGTCTGAAATCTGCGGAAAAACTGCTGCTTGCCTAGATTGTTCTATAGCAGAGATCCGGCCAGAAGCTGGAGGAGCAGTAGAGATGAGCTGTAGGCCACTCCAAAAATTTTTACTCCTCTTTACACGCTTTGAGGAGTGTACGAAGCGTGCACGAGAGCCGTGCTTGTTTCACCGAGATCCAAAACGAGAGTTGGCAGATGGGCTCGAAGCCGAAGGAGGAGTGGGAGAAATGCCGGAGTTGTTTTTCACTGCAAATCTCGATTTTGTTTCTCCTCCGTTGCTCTCTCTCTTTGATGCGGCTGCCGCTGTTGCGTTCTCATGGACCATGAAGCATGTGAAACCAACTTCCACGGTGCAGGAGGTGTCGATGGCACGGATCCGGTTCTTTGACTTCCGCGTCCCATTCTCCTCGCGACTCTTCAAGGCGTACTGCGAGAACGCGTTTGCGGTGAGTCCACATTGCAGCATGCACCTGTACAAGGTGTCTTTGGGAATGCTTCTTGTCAGGCAGTCGGCGGCTTGCAACTTGCCCGGAACGTGCACAAGTTGGACTGTGCCGTCTTGAACCTCGGATTGGATCCAATGGCCCCGAATGTTGATGTGCTTGGTTCGATCTTGGAATTTGGTTGAGTTCGCCAGGTCGATTGCCGAGCTGTTGTTGACGAAAACTTGAGTCCGCTTTTCTTGTGGAAAGCCAATGTCATCTAGGAGGTTGCGAATGTACGTCACCTCTTGAGCTGCTGCTGTAGCTGCCACGTACTCAGCTTTGGTAGAGCTGAGTGTAATGATGTTTTTCCGCTTGCTCATCCACAAAATGGCTCATCCACCGAGCAGACACAGAAAGCCAGTGGTAGTGCGCCGGTCTTCTTTGGTTCCTCCGAATTCCGCATCCACGTAGCAACGGAGTTCGAGGTTCCAAAGCAAAGTCTTGCATCACTCGTGATCTTGAGGTAGCCAAGAGCTCAATCAAGCTCCTTGCAAGTAGCTTCAGCACACGTCTCATTGCCGCGTGCTAGATTGCTGACAGCAAACTGTAGGTCAGGACGCGTGCATCTTGCGGCGTGCATTAGTGAGCCGATTTTTCTGCGGTAGTCGGTCTCACTCCTCCCCCTTGCTCCTTGATGCAATAGTGGCTACTGGGTGAGGGGAGTAGGCATGTGCCTGTCGGGCACATCGGAGCGTTCACAGACCTTGTTGGCGTAGGTCTGCTGGCTCAATTCAAGCGTCCGTGCCTTGCGGTCACGCTTGATGTTAGTATTCAAAACTCAGCACAAGGGTCACATTGACCTCTTTTGCCATTGCCATAGCCGTGGCCTTGATGAAGCTTGCTGATGGGCCGATGATGAGGATGTCGTCGACGTAGACAAGAGCATAGCAATCTGGTTTCTCGTTTGGAGACGGACGGTGAAGGAAGAGGCAGTCATCATAGGCTGATGGGAGAAAGTCAAGAGACTCGAGGAGGCTTTGCAGCTTCATGTACCAGAGAAGAGGACTCTGCTTCAGGCCGTACAAGTTCTTCACTAGCTTGCACACCGTTCCACTCCCATCATTGTAGCCTTCAATTTGCTTCATGCACACCGTGGTGTACATTCCCCCATGGAGAAAAGCATTCTTCACATCCAGCTGCTGCACCTCGTAGTCTCGTAATGCTGCAACTGTGAGCATGATGCGAGCTGTGGTGTAGCGCCTCACTAGGGCGTAAGTCTCGAAGAAATCGTTTCTTTCCACCTGTGAGAATCCTTTTTCCACCAAACGTGCCTTGAAGTTGTCGATGCTCCCATCAGCTTTTGTCTTGATGCGGAAGACCCATTTGACCCCAACGGGCCATGAACCAGGGAGTAGCTCAACGAGCTCCCACGTGCCTTGGTCCATGAGGCTATTGTACTCCGCATCCAATGCAGCTTTCCATTCTGCTGCGTGCTCTCCGTTGAGAGCCTCCTTGAGAGTCTTGGGCTCGGCTGGAAATTCCTTAGAAGATGTGAACAAAACGGTGAGATGAGTTGTGGTGCACTCAACGAGGATGTCAGCGTCCTCCTTGAAGACAGAGCATGTTGTGATGGCCATGTTGTTCTCTACTTCATTCTCTCGCGCTTTTTGCTCCTCCATCTACTGCTGCAGGAGGTGTGTGAAGCGCCTCTCGTGGACTCCCCCTGGCGTCTCTTGCTTCCACGTCACCTTCACACCATCCTCCAGTCCCACCACCTTGGGTTCATCATCCCGTACTTTGACAGAATGGTGGTCTCTGGAGATGCGTACACGGTCGTCTCCTTGGAGGGACACACTCGAGCTCACCGCTTTCTCGCTCGCATGATCCAGATCAAGAAGGGCGAGTGGTTCTGGATCTCCGTCAGCTTGCTCCAATGACTGGTTGTAGGAGTCGTAGAAGGTCTGTAGGAAGTCCGGTGCAGTCCTGCGTTTTTGCTCCCATGCTTGGCGGGTGAGGTTCTCGAAGAAGATGGCGTCGCGGCTCATTGTGATCCACTGCGAGTCCATGTCGTAGAACTCCCATCCTTTCATGTTGGGCCTTTGTCCAAGAAAGACACCCCATGACGCCTTGTCAACCAGCTTCTTACGGGGCTCCTTAGGCACATGGAACAGTGCCATACAGCCAAAGGTTCTGAGCATGGTGACGTCAGGCTTGTCACCATGCCAGGCTTTAAATGGTGTCATATCAGGGAGAGACACGTGCGGTATGCGGTTGCGCACCCGAGCTGCTTGCCTCAAAGCGTACGGCCACCAGTTGTTGTCAAGTTGAGCATCCAGAAGCATTGCCTTTAGCGTCTATTGCATCGTGCCATTGGCTCTTTCTACCACACCATTCTGCTGCGGCATGTAGGCTGTTGAGAACTGCTACACGATGCCCATGTCCTCCAAACAAGACATGAACTCTGTGCTCATGTACTCGCCAGCACCATCTGATCGTAAAACTTGCAACTTCTTGTTGCTCTGCCTCTCTGCCATCGCCAGCCACTTAAAGAAGAATGTAGGAGCTTCATCTCTCGTGCGAAGAGGGTAGCTCCACACGAATCGGGTTGCGTCATCCACAAACAGATGGAAGTAGCGATGCCTTGAACTCATAGTGGCTATTGGAAATAGTCCGCAGATGTCAGTGTGTAGCAGCTTCAACAACTGGCTGACATCACATTTGAAAGCTGGAGGAAACATCTGACGAGGTAGCTTCGCACGAACGCAGTCCTCGCACGGTTGCGATGTGTCTTTGCCACCATTGTCCTTGATGTCAAGGCCGTTGACCTGCAACTTCCTGTGCATTAACTACACAAGCTGGTTGCTGACGTGGCCAAAGCGCTTGTGCCACACAGGAAGGTCTGCACCAGAGGTCTGGTGGAGACTAGCTGCTGCAAAGGGAGACTCGGAGTCGCTCAAAGCTGGGGCACTGAATTCCAGCTTGATCATGCCGTGTGGTAGCAGGCGGCCTTCGGTGAAGGTTTCGCCTTCACGACTCTTCAAAGCAACGTGCCCTCCGCTACTGACGATGCGTGCTCCCCTCTTCATCAGCTGCCCGAGTGAGAGAAGGTTCACCGCAATGTCAGGTATGTAGAGCACATCACCAAACTTGACCTGGGCACCCTTATACCCGGTCACGGTCATTTTCCCTTTCCCCAGCACTGGCACTTACTTGTTGTTGGCCATGGTGACAAAGTCTTTCGAGGAAGGAAGGAGTTCGTGTAGGCAAGCTTTGTCGAACATGATGTGCGAAGTGCACCCACTGTACAGATACCACACATAGGTAGAGCAAACCAGCTTGTCGCTCTGTGTCCCGGAAAGTTGGAACACAGACCCTGTGTAGTCGTAGGCCTTGCCTTGGTCTACCTCCTTTTTCTCAGGCTCCTTCCCCTTCTTCTGAGTCTACTTCTCTTTTCCTCCGCTCTTCTTCTCCCCCTTGCTTCCTGACTTGTTGCCCTGTCTCTCCCCTTGCTCCTCTCTCATCCGCTTCCAGCAGTTGATGGCCTTGTGTCGCTTCTTGTTGAAACATGAGCACACTGTTGCAGGCCGTGATCCGGGCTGCTGGCCATCTGCACTGCGCTTGCTGGCGTTCGGGCCTGATTGGGCGGACCACTGGGAGGAGGTTGACTTCCTTGTGGATTGGCTCCTCCACGACAACTTAGTTGAGCTGACAGCTGCGCTGACACCTTGGTAAGTTGCATTAGACAGGACACGCTCCTTCTCCTTTGCTAGAGACCGATCACGTTGCTCGGTGAGCAGCATCTTGGAGACGTAAGACTCTGTCAGCTCTGATTTGTGCTTAAATTTCAGCACTTTGTGTACGTCGTCCCAGTCTCCAGTCAGGCCGTTGAGGAGGAAAGTTACGAAAACAGGTTCTGAGACAAGAGCGTCGGTCACCGCAAGCTGGTCCTGTAGTGACTTAGCCTTGTTGATGTAGGACTCGACGCTGTCAAAGCCGCTCAAGTTGATGTGTGAGAGCTCGGTCAGGAAGTGGGACTTGAAGGTGGAGTCGCCAGACATGTAGGTTCGTAGGACCATGCGTGGCGTGTAGGCTCTAAAGTTCCCTCGTACATCCGGATTGCTCGCTGGATGCGAGGTGTCAGCTGATTTTCTAGCACCATGAATGCAGCATCGGTGAAGTACTTGAACTCCGCCATGACTTGTGGTGGAGACCCCGGTGGTGGAGGGGAATAGTACCCATTGTAGAACTTCCAAAGACTATGGATCTGGGCGACTTGCTTCAACTTGTGTGCCCAGTGCTGGAAGTTCTCTCCGTTGAACTTGTCAATGGAGATCTTGTGCAGTTGCAATGATGTTGCTGCTACGGGCACAGTGTCCTCCAGACATTGGAAAGGTTTGCCTTGGATAGCCGCTGTAGGGCTTTGCACAGGGTTCTACCGCATAGGACTGGCTGGATTTTGCTAAAAAGCTGGCATCGCTGCAAATTGGTACTGCTGCTGCCGGTTGTGCCACGTTGATTGGTGGCATTTGTGCCTGGTTTGCTTGCTGGAATGGTGCTATGGGAGGCACCATCAGAGCAGCTTGTGGTTGCTGTGGCATTCCTCCTTGGGCAGGTGCACCTGGTTGCACCTGCGGAGGGATGGCTGGTTGCATGACTTGAGGAGGCAGATATGCAGATTACGACTGTGACGTTGGCTGCCATTGCATCTACTCTTGCTGCTGCTGATTCAACTGCTGATGCGGTTGTAGCTGCTGTTGAAGCCAAGCAATTTGTTGATGCAGCTGGGCAATTTGAGCAGCTTGGTCAGCATTTGCTTGTTGCAACAACTGCGTGTGAGAAGGTTGAGCAGCTTATGAGAGCTGCTGTTGCTGTCAAAGGAGCTCGTGGGCTCCAAGTTGTTGCCTCAATGCCTCCCGCTCATGCTCCACAACCTGGCGCGCCGCGGCTTCTTGCTGTGCCATACGCTGTGCCTCTTTTGCCAAGCGCTCAGCCTCAAGTGCTTGGCGTTGTGCGTGGTCTGCTACATGTCGCCCTTGGTCTTGGCCCATGCGCAGTCCATGCAGGGCAGCTTGATCATCAAGAACAGGGGATCCAGCTCTCTGGGCCTCATCCATGTTGATCCTAGTGACTTGATGCTCTTGACTTGTGCAGGCCAGACGTCGCGAAGGCCGATTGAGCATATCACCTGAGAGAAGTCGACGGTCGCTTCCTCCTCGAGGTTGTACAAGGATGGTAAAGCGTGGCTCCACCAATCCGCAACACTACACTCTCCTAATCTTGCTGAAAGCACCACCTCTGCTCTGATACCATGTCAGAGTTTACACAGCGGAAGAGAAGGTGCAGTAAGGTCTAGGTTCCTTGCTGCTTGTACATAGATCTTGGTGCTCAGCAAGAAGGCATGTACTATCTCTGGAACTGTGAATGGAAAAACACAACTGAGAAGTGAACCTCTTTGATTGATAGTTCAAAGTATAGAGTACAAGTGGTGGCAACCTAAACACAGCTATGCACACAGCTCTGATCTGCCTGGTATCCACAGGGGACAATCTCTTGCTAGCCCGTCCAGGCCGTCGACACAAGAGTCTTGGCTCAGCCACCGTATTCAAGGTAGTCTGGCCTCCAGGTAGTCAGGCGTTCCTCCACCCAGGTTGGGACGCACGTGCTAGTCTAACAGGGGTCTTCAGAGCGAACTTCAGCAGAGTCTTGGCTTGGACACTCCAGATGGCACTCCAGTAGCCAAGGTGATGATGATGAATGAGAAGCTGGAAGTCTGAAGCTCTAAGGTAAGGAGGTTGTTGTGTCATAGTGACCACAGATGATCACAGGGTTGTTGTTGAGGTGTGACAGGGCTGTTGCCTTTATATACACGTGGCCCTGGCAAGTTGACCGCCCTTGAGGAGAAGCTTCCTCTTGTGTGGTGGCAACAGTCACCTCATAGATATTGCATATGTGAAGCTTCCTTGCCAGGGAAGCTTCTTCTAACTCTGCGTTGTTACTGGGCCCTTGACTCTGGCCTGGGGAAGCTTCCTCGACGAGGAAGCTTCATCTAGCTTGATGGAGAACTTTCTTGGCGAAGTGGATTCCAGCAGAATTTTTCATCCTCCATCGTAGATTCAGTTGCATGCGATCGTAGATCAAAGGTTGCAGCAGAGCTCTCCTCGTAGGCTGGTGATGTGGCAGCTGTAGGTCTGCTGCATGCTGGTGATGATGTTGTAGCTTGCCTTCTCCAACCTGGGAGGCTTGCATGGTAGTCAGGTTGGGACCCTCGTAGCTGATGTGCTTGTACAGCACTATGCAGTGTGCAGCTCCCAATCCTCGTAAGAGGCAGTAGATGGCATGAGCTACCTCGTGTGCATGCCGACACACTATTTACAGTCCAGGCCCTTTACACCCCTGGGAACTGGATACCAGAAAAGGTCTGGTGAAAAAAAGCAAAAAAATGAGGATGATTCCCAGCTAAAATGAACCTGGTAAAACACCGTAAAATCCGTAACTCCATGTACGGTTCTCTGACTGTAGTGAAGTTCCTATAGTAGTGGAGAAGTAGACCAGCGCAGTAATTCCCTGCTCTAACACTCAAGACGTGTGCATCTTGTAGCTGGTCAAATAACTCCTTGGTCCGTGGTGATGGGTGGCTGTTCTTTGCTGTGATGTTGTTGAGCGCCTGGTAATCCATGCACATCCACAACTCTCTCGGCTTCTTCTTCATGAATAGCACCTGTATTGTGTATAGAGACACCGACGACCGGATGAAGCCCTTGTCCACCAACTCCCCCAATTTCTTCTTGAGCTATGCAAGTTCCTCATCGCTCATGCGGTTACAATGATGCACCGTTGGCGATGACCCATCACCATCTCAATCTTGTTGTCGATATTGCACCGCGGCAGCATCTTTGTTGGCAACTAAAGAAAATCTTGGAACTCCTTTAGTACCTCCCCAATACTAGGAGGCAACTTTGAAGTTCCCACACCTTCTACTAGCCGCCTCTCACTGCTTTTTGTGGATGCACACAAGGCAGGTAGACCTGACCACCCTTGCACTTGCACCACTTTGACTACTGCAAGTTGATGACAAACATTTGCTTCCCTACTTTTGCCACATCGGACTCCTTCTCCTCACCCTGCCACAGCGACAAAGTGAGATTCTTCTTGTTTGCCTTCACAACCACCTGGTTGCACCTCCTATCCACTTCCACATTCCAAGCGTGCAACCAATTCTGGCTGATGAAGAAGTTGTAATCATACATTGGACAAGAGTGGAACTCCATGTCACACACCAACTCACCCATGTGGACCTTGTGCTTGACAAGAGGCTCGTGACTCCGCACCCCGTGACTCCAAAGATATGTCATGCCTTGGTTGACATCCTCGGCTGCATTGCAAGCTCCAACCTCCTTGCCAACCTGGCATCAAAGACGAGACCAAGAAGCCTCGTCATTCAAAAACAATGGGCATTACCATTCTCTATTTAAAATTTTACGATTAATCCCAAATATACCTAGGACCACAATAAGGATCTGCTTTACATGTTCCCGCTGGTATGGTAAGAAGTGGACACATCTTTCAAAAACAACATGAAGGTGTTTGATTTTGTTTTCTCTTTTTCCAAATGATTACAAAAAAAAAAATCATCAAAAAATGATTTTTTTGTAGTATTCACTACATTCCAAAGTAAACCAAGATATCCAAGCATCTATGCTATGTAGTCGTTAGATTCTTTATGGTTATCTTTATTTGAAAGTTAGATCTTAATGTTTTTGACTGACGTCAAGAGGGCAAAGGCCTACACCTGTACCTTTGAGTAAGGAGTTCATGGGTCGGGTGTTGTTCCACGTGGGGGAAACCAAGCCTGGGAAGGTATCTTGAGAGGTTACTCTGTAGGGTTCTTTTGAAGCCATACCAATCAAAACCACAAAATGAGAGGCAGGTAACACTAGCAATGATAATGGTGGGTGTAAAGCCTTTTCCACCTTAGGGTTGTATGAGTTGAAGCTTTCAAAATATGTTCTTGGTGATACCAAGGGTACGTTTTCTTTGAGTTGCATGGGCACATGATCACATGCATCCATGCATTTGGACCGCATATAAACATGGATTGGTGCTAAGTTGGGTAAAACTACGTGCTTGTGGAAAACCATAGCTTACCTTCAGCATATTGGACATCCTCCTGTCTTCCTTATGGATTCATTTGTCCAATAAGCCAATAGTCAACCAGAAACTTTGTTTTGCAGTAGCATGGACGTGCAGCTACGTTGATCCATGCGACTCTACGATACCACGTCTCAAACTTGTGGGATTTTGGATCCCTTGTAAGGACACAAAAACTGTCAGAAAGCACAAATGTAGTTTTGAAAGTTTGGGAATTCTTTGATTGATGGGGTGGATTGGTTGATTGTGTGGCAATAATATACAAGGAAGAGCAAACATCCTACGAGAGTGACATAAGTATTTTCTTTGACGATCACAGGTATTGCTGATGAATTTGGCAGGTGGACCTACAAATTCTATGGCTGTGGGAGAAAGAGGTTGGCTTCTAGATGGATGAAAAACACTTTGTATAGGAAGCAAGATAAACTGACACGATAATCCTTCTGTACCTTGCCCGTATGAGAGGTGACAAGTTTCCAAGCTTGTTTGATTTTTTTTGTTTGTTGGACTATTGAACTATTGGAGGCTCTATCCTGAATATAGTGGTTGTAGTGGCAGGTTGACCTGAACAGCTTGATATCATAACCTCACGCTTGTGCGCTTCAGGCTACCAATTCAATAGAAAACATTAGAATGTTTGCATTACAATGATTGGATGGAAACATTTGAATCAATCTACTTATAGGTTTTGTTTCTTCCTTCGTGTTCAACTTTAAAATAGTGTCTTGAATGTGAATTGACAAATAGAGTTTTCCAAGAATTCCAGGAACCTGAAAAGCTTACTAGCAGGGTGACCCATCAGTTAACTTTTTCCTTTCATGGAGGAGTATGGCTAAGACAAGATGTGTCTGCAGATTAGATGGATGGCAATCAGGAGATGTACCTCAAAAGACCTTTAATTGTGGAAAATGCACATCACGTTGAACCATGCAGTTGATGCAACCAGATAGGGTGGCAGCTGGTCAAGTCATCACCTCCGGCAAGTTTTCCATAACATGATGGTTGGATTTCTATGGGGGCGTAGACTCTTGAAGCTTATAAGTTGGTGAGGGATGAAATGTGTGAAGGTGTCGGGGGACGAGGCTCGATCTCATCGTAGATGGAATTAAGAATAATGATTGAACACGATTTATTTCAGCGAACGATGGGGATGTCCTCGTCCATTTTTTTCCTCGATCGTAACTGTTGGGAACGGCAGGGTTTCCTAGACACCGGAGCAAATCCGGGGATTGAACCCATCCCCCCAACAAAATCTAAGACTTTACAAGGTAGGATGTTTCCACTAGCAGTGGAAGTTGGATGTGAGGTGGATAGTTATGTTGGCCCTCACTTTCTGTGGGTTGCATAATAAAGTGACATGTTTCATGGTGTTTCTAAGGACATGGGTTTGTCTTGTTTTCTGTCCTCTTGGTTGGAGATATTTCAAAGAAAGTATGTCATGTTTTGTATTGTTGTGTAAGGCATGGATTATGATAGCTATGAACATAGGTGTGGGGATGGATCTGGGTTGTGCCAAGCCTTGCCAGATGCGATGGAGAATTGTGGCCTGGGCAATGTCCTCTCTTGTGTTGAAATAGTTTGTCCACATAAGATGTTGGGTAGGTGAGGATTTAGCTTAGGAAAAAGGCAATGAAAAGAGAGCATAGTCAATTATTCCTTTCTTGGATGATTATATAGTGTGTAAAGCAATGCTTGATTGTTTATGGCGAGTTACATCATGGGCGGAGGGAGGAAGAGAGAGGTGGGAAAATCAATAACGGTCGTTGACTCAAACATCCAGGTTTGTCCTCGTCCATTTTTTTGGACTTTGTGTTTGGGTCTTCTCTCAGACCTTCTATGACGTTGTCCCTTTGAAAGAGGTGCCAAACCTGGATATTTGGGTCAGCACATTTTGTCCTTATGCAACAATGTAAAACGGTTCAGAGCTTGAATTAAGAAGGTGGTTGTTGCATGCTACGTATTTGATGTTTATATCCGTCCAGGTTAGATTTGGAGGAAGGATGCTAGGGTCCATAGCCAAGAAGCAAGATAAGTTTTTCAGCCATCGATTACTGACATTGAAGGATCAGAGGTTGATTATTGCCAGGTGAGAGAGGAAGAAGTGTCCCTTTCTCGGTAGGGGTTGTGTATCCAACACTGTTTGTTTCCACTCGTCTTGAGAGGGTTTTAAGAAATCATAAAGCCATTGTGGAATTTGGGCACATATCGGATGTGGAGTCTATTAGACGTGAAGGCCTTGTTCTACTTTTGTGCTAACTATCGTTTTGTGTGTAGATGTCAATTTTTTTTTTGGGTCTTCTAGGACTCCATGTGAAGAGAGGTGGTAAGGGTGTTTCAAGAATCATGTGATGGGGGGAGGGTCTATAGGTAGTAGAGGAATGTGGGATCGAAATAGGAATTCACGACAATGATTTTTGTTGGGATAGAAGCCAAAATTTGTTCCACAAAGGCATAGCGGATCTGTCTTTGTCATGATGGGATCCCATGTCGATCGTACCTTAAGCACATAATGAATTTGTACTAGGAGGATACGTACTAGACCATGGGAAACCAGGTACAATGTTCTTGCAAGAATCCTTGTGTGATTTCCACTTGGCAATACAATGGGTTTAGTGGAACTTGTCCTGAGAACGGTGTGATTGGCATTTTTTTTAAAGAGTTGTTAGTTCTCATTGAATTCATGAATTGAACAAATTAGTAGAGTTGTCTCGTCGGCATAACTTGCAAACTGTCGATAGTCGAAAGGTAACAAGGAAAATCCATAGAGATGGTTTCTAAGATATGCGATTATTTGTTGCATGGTGCATATGAGGAGAAGGGGAGCGAGGGAACATCCTTGCCTGACTCATGACTGGAGGGTAATGGCGGCAGAGATGTGTCTATTGAAGAAGATGTGTGGTGGTGTTTTTGTGAAGTAATAGAATCCACTTCATGAATTTGAGTGGGATGCCAAGATGGAGTAAAGCATGTATTATACATGGTTTGTTGAGGGTTTCATATGCCTTTTCAAATTCTAACGCAATAAAGCATAGTCATTGTTTACTTTGGTTGGCCCAATGTTGGACGTCATGTATGCGAGAGAGTGTATATGTTCCTTTGCCAAAGCCAGTTTGGTCTTGGTGGATGATGTAAGGAAGAGCTAAATTCAGGCACATAGAAATTTTTTTGCTATGATTTTTTATTCTATGTTGAGGAGCAATATTCGCATTTAGTTGCCGATGTTGTCTTTGATTTCGTTTTTGTAAGTGAGTGCACCGATGGCTGCTATAGATCGGTCACGCGTGGAAGGGTTGTCCAATATCTTGTATTGGAAGTGAAGAAGAGATAATGGGAGGTTCATGTTTAGCCCATACATGTTACAAAAGAGCTCTCTTGGGAGTCCACATGGGCCTAGGGCCTTGTGTTGAGGACAGTTTTGACGATTTCTGGTCAGGTCATGGGTGCTGCAAGCATGTTGGTGGTGTTTGGAAGGAGACACTATTGCCGACCTAGGGGCAAGATCTTCAGGTAGGTATACCATGGTATCATGTCTTGGGGGTTTCTAGATGTTTTGATAGAATTTGATGGAAATGGCCTAAATGTTCTTCTAGGAGGAGGCTTCATGACCTGTGGATGTAGTAAGTTAAAGTCTGGATTATTGTGTCTCGCGTGCCATGGTGAGAGAAGTAAGAGTGTGGGAGGGAAGGGTGGCCTGGGTGTGAAAACAAACATCAACAATTTGGTGTAGAAAGTTCATGCATGTTTCCGAGTATTGATTAAGGAGGGTATCTAGCCAAGTGAATCTGACCGATACTTCCAAACGCTAGAGTCAGACTTGACACTTTTAGACGCCATGCTGTAGCTAGTTGGTGTTGCATGTGGGCAATTATATCTTTTTGTTTGGCTTCTTGTTCATTTCATGACCTAATTGTGTGGGTAAGAGTGACTTTGGACAGGAGCCAGTCCTCTGAGATGAGTGTAGGAAGATTTTGGGCCCATGAGTTTTGGAGAAGAGAAGTGTCAAAATGTCATTAACCTTGTCCTTTTGTTAGGAGGATTGTGTGGATGAGGAGCTCTACATGATATTCTGTATGATAGTCAGAGAGATATGATGGGACCAAAAGATGACATATTGAGGTGATCTTTGAGGATTGGGCTATGATGAATCTGGTTGAGTCGATCATGGCTATTGTGGGACCAATAACAGAATGTGAATTCCCCCAGCCGAGAGTGTTTTGCATAAAAGCTGTCAACCATGTGAAAGGAACAAAGGAGGAGTTCTATATTTTACTTAAGTGTGGATGTTCAAGCTCGGCTACAATCTCATGGATGAATGGTGTAGTTGAAGTTACCAAGCTTGATGTGAGGTCAATGCATGCTTTGAAAAGTTGAGTCTAGAACTGGTAGCGTGCCGCGTGTTGTAGGGGAGGATGTTTCATTCACACTTTCGTATGAACCGTGGATGGGGATAGTACTAAGCATGTGATAATATCTCATGTCACAAATCATAACAATGTTAATCTGGTGTTTGTGTTATAAAACAAAACCTTTTTATTGGAAAGGTGGGGATGGGACAGCTGTCAGCTTGTAGCATTAGGAGAGTACACAACATTTGAAGTGTGTATTGTTGTACTCGAGTATTGGTGAGGATGCATATTTCAAGATTGAACAAGTAAGAGTCTGTATTTCATTGGGTTGTTGAATCCATTGACGTTGAGTTGGAATGCCTTTAGAGTTATGTATCTTTAAGGCTTGTCGTTTGAGAGTGTGGCCACGTCTTAATTGGTACTTATGAGTTCTCTTGTTTAAGTGTTTCTTGAAGTGTGGAATCTTTGTTCATGTTACCTCGAGCGTGTCTAACTGGTGTGAGTGGAGGGGTCTGGTTGGTGATGTGGTGCTGTGGTGCCTTCCTACATAATGTGTAGAGTGTAATTAAGGGAAATAGTTACCTCATCGATGGATTACATTTGGGAGGATACATGGTTGTATGAGTAGGAAGATAACAAGGGACTGCGCCTTTTGGTTTTAGATTTTCGCTGATGAACATTGTCTTTTCTACTTGGGATGTCTTCTACGGGATTTGGTGTGGCTCCAATGTTGACACATTGGTATGCAATCTTGAAAAAGATTGCTTGTGAGAGGTCTTGGGTGATTTCCGAAAAGAAAAATCTATGAGATTGAGTTTTCAGCACAAGACAAGAGCTGAGGTGTTGGTCATGAGTTTTACTTGTACCCGGATTCATGTGTGGACATGTTTGATAAGAGGGAACACATTGAGTGTCAATTTTTATCTCTCTCTCTCTCTCTCTCTCCCTTTTGGTGGTGGTGGTATGTGTTTTCATAGACTTTCCATAGGAGAAGGAGGAGGTTATAGAAAACAAATTTCTTAGTCAAACAAGGGGAGTTCTCAATAGACGTAACATTAGGACAATACTAATCCATGTGCCATGACATGCACAAGTCTCTGAGTGCCCTTAGCAGCAACGTAAATGTGCGACCAGGGAGTGCTATGAGGATGAGTGCATGGTGGTTGTACACATGCAAGTAGATCTTTGTGATTTCACATTGTTGTAATGCGTGGTTTGCACAAGGAGAGTAAAAACACAAGCACGTACGATACAAAAAAGGGATAGCTAGGCTTTGATAGAAAGGGATTTGAGAGAGTGCAAGAACTAAGGAGGATAGTTTGTGTGTGCGTGTGCCATGTAGTTGGTAAACAGGGATGAAGGGGGCCAAGCCTTACAAGGGGAGAGGGAATGTGTAGTCCTTCCATTTACAGATTTGTGGGCTAAGGACAGGGAGGACAACGCATGAAAGGAGATGGGGGATTCATGGAGGAAATGACCAGATGCAATTTTAGAGAATTGGAACATGGGATATAGCCATGAGGAGCATTGAAGCGATACAAGAGATGCAAGGCAAATAGGGATGTAGGCGATGGAGGAGGAGGGGACCGATAGGAGTTCCAAGGAATCCCTTTGTGGGAGGGCTGGCAATTTTTGGACCTGTAATAAGATTAAAAGAAGAGGGAGGAGAAGCTACACACCAACTGAAGGAAAAGATAGGATGTCTGATCCATCCTATGATCATACACCAGATTGTGGATAGAGAGATATATAACAGTGCGACTCTCGAAAAGGAAGGGTGGGGGAAATTGAGTGGCAAGGACCTTAGAGGAGGGTGGGACACACAAGGTAGAAAGGCATAAAGGTACAGATACAATTGCACGTGACACAACGATTGTGTCATGATAAAGTGGGGCAAGTGGGAATTGAGGTTGCTTCTTTATGGTAGGCTGGCTCTGTGGGGGTCTATCATGCAGATTGGGATAAGTGTAAGAATAATCCAAACGAGATATAGCAGAAAGAAAGCTAAACTAAGGGTGGATCTTACAACAATGATGCATGCGCTTATGATTACAGTCAAGGCTGTGATTTTGATTAGGAGGCTCCGGTAAGAATTTGGTAGAGGAGAGAACTTGAGTGTACATTGATTACTGCTTGAGCAGGAGGAGTGTGCTGAGCCAGTTGTGAGAATGAGATGTAAAGGTGTGAGACAGAAGTGTTTAGGAGTGGGGACTATGCAATAGAGGGTAGGCTGTATTGAGAGAGGGAAAGGGATGAGGTTCACACCTTAGACATTGGCGGGACTATGACCAGCATTGGTTGTGGGGCTCATCTCCGTGTCCTCAACAGTCTTGATCATGGGAAAGCGGGTGATGGGGATTGGGTCTACCGATGTGGGGGTTGAGTTGGACATTTTCCACATGAGCAGGCGGGAGTAATGACACATGATGCGCAGAGTGGAAACCTAATGGTGTGGGTTGGAGAATAACATGTGGATGGTGAGATCAATGAGAGCTCAGAAGTTGGCGTTAGGAGCATGTATGGAGATGCAGAGCAAGATGGGCACCTGAGTGGTGTCGAGTGCCTTGACAAGCTTGTCGAGGTGCATCGAAGACTTTATGCTCTGCTTTGCTAGCTCCTTCAAGGTACTACCATGGCACCTCATGAGGAGACAGATCCAGTTTTTTTTTTCCAGCGTTTGAAAAGATAATGTCGATGTCTGGGCGCACATGATTGATTACCAAGCAAGATGTGAACTTCTTTTCTGCAAATGATTATAGCAGACCATGGGTTATGAGATGTAACGTTGAAGATGAGAGAGGATGTGTTTGTAATCACAGGAGGCCAAAGACTACAATGAATCTCATGGGCGTCATGGACGGTGAGGTCTACAAAGCTACTTGGACGACATTGTTTGTTGATGAAAAGGTTGTGCGTTTGAGTCAGATGATTGTGCCCGTCAATGTTTTTGCACCGGATTGTGACATTGATGAGGATTGACCTTGTTTTAAGAACATACTTGATACCCATGAGGATGTGTAGAAAGTATTTGTCTGCACGGTTGGGGACAACAATGGCCTTAAGTGTCCCATTATGAGCTCCAATGTGTGGGTCTTTGATATGATGGAGGTGGAGCACTTCCTGGAGGTAAGGATGGGTGGCGAGTGCTATGGTCAGCTGGGTGAACAAGACGGTAATGTTATCCTTAGTGTAACTAACTGGACTGCGCTTGATGATGATGGGGTCATCTGGCCTTCGCACTTGGTGGTCTTCAAATTCGAGATAGGTTTGATAGGATCCATGAATAAGAACTACGCGACCCTTATCATGCTGTACATGAAAGGGGAGTGTGTGCATCGTGCGTGACATGACAATTCCATCATCCTCCAGGAGAATCAACAACTCTTTGACATAATTTTGCCGTCTCGGTAGATGATTTTTGCTTGATGGGTCACTATCTTACAAACATAGTCACTAGAGAAGGTCTTATTTTTGTGCAACGTTTGACTGAAGGAGCTAGTCACTATTGATTAGAGGTGGGGCATTTCACTGGGCATATGCAACTACAAGAGACGTCCTATAGGTGTTTCCTTATCGAAAAATGCTACAGCAAAAGCAATGGCATCAACCATTGTTTTTCAAAGGACACCCCAAGGACATGCCCTTGGCCTGAGGAGTTCCTAAGGCAATGTATCGCAAGGAGGCTAAGAGAGGGTGTGTTCAATGCGGCTATGGGTAGTTGAGCACTAGGGCTTTCTTTAGGGACGCTTTTGGCTTGTATGTAACTTCCACCAATAGTAGACAGGAGGCCTTCAAATCTAGTGGGTGGTGGAGGGAGTCGTGAGCCTATGGGGGCCATTCAAGTGGTGATGAGAACCATGGAAGTAACTGGTGTGGTCGAGGTTGGGCTGTTTTCAGAGGTGTGAACTAGGGGGTTGGGTTACACATGGGGGGTTATGTCATGCTCTGCTTCATGTCGACCAAAGAGTCATGGTCTATGCAAGTCTTGAGAGTGATCGTGGCAATTAAATCGTGTAGGTTAGCTAGGTGATTGCATGCCATTGGACAAATTTGGGGAGAATTTGGTGAAAAGCCCGAAGGGTACGAGGTTGGGCAGACTGTTGAAGGGGTAACTGTCGGATGATAAGACCATTTTACTACATTAAAGGCTAATGGGGCTGAAAATGGAGGTTCTCTACGGTATCCTTTTTGTCAGGATCTGGATGTATGCTACATGTGCGTGAGTGCGCTTAAGAGATTCAAAATTATTTCCTTCTTCAAGTAGAGAAAATTTCACCGTCCTTAAGTGGAACAACCTAGAGCTTTTCCATGTCAATATCTAGGTTCGCCAAGTCAGTTAAGGAGAGTAATGTTTGCGATGTGAGGCGTTGTGTGCCTCTTAGATGATCTCGATCGTAATTTTTAAGGACACGTTAGCAAGGTCTTGAGGTAGAGAGAGAGGATGGAGGACACGCCAGGGAGGGGATGGATGATGTGGGTATAAGGAGTGAGATAGCTCTGGAAAATGGGCACAATGGAGGAAGGGAGGTAAAGAGAGCACATAGTAATGTGGCTTGAGGGGGATGAAACATTGGAGTGGTGGAATAAGAAGCGGATATGTTTAACATCAAAGGAGATGCCATGTGGGAGTGGGCAATAGTACGTGACCAGGGGGATAGCCTAGGTGAATTGCCTAGGTTTAGGTAGGATTGATGACTGAAATCTCTGTGCCTATCGAAGGTATAATGTAAACATGATAGACTTGGGAGAGTAGGGAGGCAAAAGCAAGGGAGTAGGGCGCACCTTGCTTAGATAGTGTGCGACGGATCCATGGGCGTGGCGTCCTTGTAGTTTTTGTCTCGTCGAGTGGGGTGTGGAGAGGTACCACGTTGCTGGGATGGAGGCGACTGGAGAGTTTTTTTGGCAGTGGGGGGGGGGCTTGAAAACTATGGTTATGGATGCTTCCATGGGTGTGTGGTGCAGGCTTGTGTCTGAGGTGGACAGATCTTGATCACTGTCCCATTTCGTAGATTGTGGCTGGGTAGGGGATGGCACTTGTACTTCTAAAATGGGAGCTTTCCTGATCTAGAGGGCTGTGTGGTAAAATGGATGGTGGGACGTGATGTGGTGGGTTATGGCTATGAGGCATCTTAGGTTGATGTGAGATTGCCTACGTGGCCTTTTGATCACTTGTTCATAAGTTTTGCGGTTGGTGCTTCGATTCCTTAGTGGTGTGCATAGAGGGATGACAAGTGACAAGAGATGGGAAACAATGATTGAAGCTGTTATTGTTGCTAAGATCATCTTCAGAGGGAGGTATGAGTATGGGGTTGATCTACAATAGATGGGTTGTAGCGGTGAAGGGGGGTCGATGTTAGAGGGGAGTAGAAGGATAAAACAGAGGAAAAACATGCAGTCGTGCCTAGGTAGTAGGGAGCTAAGCGATTAGATGCCCGAATGATCTATAACTTCAGTAACATTTACTTGGTGATGACCCTCAAAGAAAATGATGATTTTTCGAATTAGTTATGTACCATATGAGTAATTACCATCGGATGGGAAAACAAAAAAATTCCAGTAGTTCGGATATTTACTCTCTTTTTCTAATAATTCCTTTATGATATGGTGCTCATAATGTTTTCTCCATGTCTTCGGTTAACGTCTGGCTCGTAGACGTGAACGTATGGGTCACATAGAGTGATGCGCCTGTCTGACGAGGCGGATTTCCGGAAGAAACGGAAGCCCGCCTCGTCCGGCTCGCACTGTTCGACACCGCAACTTGCAGTTGCGGTGTCGAACACTGCCGATGTCGAATGTTAGGATCCCATGTTTTCGGTTGACAAAAGTTAAAGGCCCACCCAAAGAACCATGGCCGAAAGTGAAGAACACATGAATAACAATTTTGACAAAAGATGAAATTAAAGATGAGTAGGGTAGCTCCTTTCTCCGTGAATGGAAGGCTAACCTACAAGGGATGTGATTGACATCCTTCTTGCCATTTTCCCATCGTCTTATCGAGGCCACGTCAGAGATTCTTCACCTAATGTTGCTGGGTGTATGAGTGTTTTGATCGACGGCAATCGTGAGAGGTCAACGTCATGGGATACATCCAGGGTGGCGGGGGTAGTTGTCGAGAATTGGGAAATGTTTACATGGGGGCTTTCGAATGACAAGTCCTTCATGGCTGTTCACCAGAATAGTAAGGGCCCATAAACTGATACTCGTGGCCCGAACAATGATGGGAGATGTGACGATGGGCAAAGGAGGCCCCGCATATGCTGTGAGCAGAGCCAAAGCGTTCCACTTAGGGGGAAGGGAGGAAATGGCGGGTGGACTTGCCTGAGCGTAGGGCCCACTAGGGATGGTAATGGTACTATCGATACCGTAACAAAGCACGTTATTGTTTCGCGGTATGAAGAATACCGCTATACAGTATTTTTTCACGATGTCAATAGGGTATCGATATGTGACCGGTAGGATAACACATGAGTAACACAGTATGCTACTATGGTACCGTACTACTTCACTCGAAAATCTTAAAGACAAATAGGTTGCCCATCTTGCAAACACAATGAATTTAGGGTGGTGATGATATGAAAAGCGGATCTGGGCTTCAAAACTAATTGTCGGGGTCTAAAGTCGGTCATGATGTACTAGGTACCGTGGTAGTGGCTGTAAAACGTGATAACCGCACACCAACACACAAAAAAGTAAATTCTATGTACCGTGGTACTCTAGGTAAGAGTATCGATACTGCGGTACGGTACTTTAATCCGTCCAAATAGCGCGGGACATCATGCCACCGGTACATTATGCCACAGTTTGCCATCCCTGGGGCCCACAAATCATGGTTGTGCAAAGAAAAGCTAGGGGATACCCTCATTCATTTGAGTGTTGTATTGGATAGCTCTCCCATAAGAGCTTAAGGTGTGGACAACCAACCAATTCAGAACTCTAGTCAGTCGGAGTTGCCCTACTAAACTAACAAGCCCCATCAACCCCCATTCTACGAAATGGTCCTCTCGAGGAGTTTCTCCTCATGACAATCGTGAAGTAACGTGTTTGTACCAGAAATAGGAAAAGATTGTCCTCGCTTGGCAAGTGTTCACCACAGAAACATGTACAGAATCGAAGATATCAACTGTTTCATTGCATTCCTCTGTTTTTGCTGCTTTTCAATTTAATAAGTGATGGTTTGGCCCCTGGAATGGCTCGGGAGATTCCGTCCTGATTTGAGGTGGGTTGGACCCTGATGGGTCTAGTTCGCTTGTCTCAGTCATCTACCACCAGGGGTCTGAAAAGGTGCGATGCTCATTTCTTGAGCACGACAGCAGATTCGGAAAGCTGGACGTTCGAAAGGGATCTGGATTCTGATTCTTTGGGGTTCGTTTTAAATTCCTCGAACGGGCGGCTGACTAAAAAAGTTCTTGTGGTCAACTCTGGGATCGACGAGTTGTGGGTGACGCGGAGCGACGCGGTTCGACTGACCTAGAAAGCCCGCCGATTCGCGGGTTTGCCGCGATCGCGCGACGACATTTGCGGCATGAAGAGATATTTCAGTTCTCGTCGATGTGATGTTAAGGAAGCGCACACATAACAATTTGGCCGTGATTGTAGTGGATTAATCTACCATTCTGTCGACGATTCGTGGACTTCGTTTCCATCTAGGAGGATGGCTGTTCGTTCGTAACGCATGTCACCGTGCTCCTTTCCGAAAGAGAAGGGCTGGGATGAAAATCGACAATTCACGATTGTGCTGTTTCGATGACTATTGGACCCCCTTGAGTGGGGCTCTCGACAACGACCGATTTGCGGTTACGATAACAGGAGACGACGTTGAAATCTTCCTTCACTGAAAAGAGCTCCGCAATGAAATTTGTTAGGGTGCGTGTTTCCCTCACTCCGCCATTTCCTTCGAAACCGTTTGCTTCATGGTCCGCTTTGGTGTCCTCTTGACAAGAGCCCATAACAACAGAAAGGGGGAGAAAAATTCAAATTTGGTCTGGTTTCGAAACGAGCAGTCAAATCTGTCCGATTGCGAAGCGAGCGACCAGGCTTGTCCACTTTTCGTATGAGCAGTCAGATTTGTCCCCTCGTCAACAGGAGCAGACAAAACTGGTCCGATGGAGGACGAGTAGTCAAATTTGTCCCCAATCAGATATGTCCTCTGGCGAAAGGGCAGACAAATATGTCCCCCTTCCGTTTGTGGCGCCACGTCACCCGCACTATTTTGCAAGAAAAAGGGCTCCATCTACTTTTTTTTTGCCGGTTCTCTCTTCGTAAACAAATAGTCAAAGTGACATGAAAAAAGTGAGACTTTGCTTATTTTTTTGCAGAAAAATGGGACCCAAGTTTGGGCATGGAGAAAGGGGGGAGCGAACAAGAGGACAATTCTGTCTGCTCGTTTTGCGAGTGGACAATTTTGATTGCTCGTTCAAAAATCGGACCAAAAATGATTGTGTTTGTTAGCATTCAAAATGAAACATGCAAAGAGGTTTTTTTCCCCTCATTGTGGATAGTGAGCCTTTCATGTAACAAAACTACCGTTTGTCACGAGCCAAATCTTTGCATTGCTCTTTTTTTTATGGGAAAAGCAGTTCGAAAGATCAATTACAAACATTGAAAAGCATGCATAATGAATATTCATCATGAGTAACATTGTCCTCATGTCACCCACGTACAATATGAGTAGTTTTTTTCTATATCATGTGGAAGTGTCTTTTACCCCTACGCCCATATGAAAGAAACGTAATGTCTTTTACATTCGCCTATATTCTAGATCTGATTTAAGTGACAGTTAAACTTGACTACAATTTTTAGTCCTGGAATGTTGGACAACTTTGTTAAAAAATCCCTGGTTTATTTTTCCGTGTATTACTTTGGTCGAACTTATCAATCATGTCCTTGGACTATCACTAGAACTTGACAGACCAAGGACATGATTGATAAGTTCGACCAAAATAATACACAAAAAAACAAACCAGGGATTTTTGAACAAATTGGTCCAACATTCCAGAACAAAAAATTGTAGTTGAATTTATCTGTCACTTAATTGAGATCTAAAATATGGGCGAATGTAAAAGACACTACGGTACATTCATATGGTCGTAGGGGTAAAAGACACTTGCACATGATATAGAAAAAAAACTACTCATATTATACTTGGGTGACATGAGGACAATGTTTCTCATGATGAATATTCATTATGCATGCTTTTCAATGTTTTTAATTGATCTTTCGAACTGCTTTTCCCATAAAACAAAGAGCAATGCAAAGATTTGGGCTCTTGAAAAATGGTAGTTTTGTTAAATGAAAGGCTCACTATCCACAATGAGGGAAGAAAAACCTCTTCCCATGTGTCATTTTGAATGCTAACAAAAACAATCATTTTTGGTCCGATTTATGAACGAGCAGTCAAAATTGTCCACTTGCAAAACGAGCAGACATTATTGTCCTCCTGTTCGCTCCCCCCTTTCTCCATGCCCGAACTTGGGTCCCATTTTTCTGCAAAAAAATAAGCGAAGTCTCACTTTTTTCATGTAACTTTGACAATTTGTTTACGAAGAGAGAACCAGCAAAAAAAGTAGACGGAGCCTTTTTTCTTGCAAAATAGTGTGGGTGACGTGGCGCCAAAAACGGAAGGGGGACATATTTGTCTGCCCTTTCGCCAGAGGACATGTCTGATTGGGGACAAATTTGACTGCTCGTCCTCCATCGGACCAGTTTTGTCTGCTCATGTTCATGAGGGGACAAATCTGACTGCTCTTACGAAAAGTGGACAAGCCTGGTCGCTCGCTTCGCAATCGAACAGATTTGACTGCTCGTTTCGAATCCAGACCAAATTTGAAGTTTTCTCCAGAAAGGGGTCCTTTCACAATGGCATAGTCGGCCGCCCTCCAAGCGATCCGTTCCCGCTTCTCCTGCTCAAAATCTCTCCGCCGCCGTAGCAAGGCCCTCAACGTTGGGCTAGTTCTATTTCTGCCGGGGAACTTTCGGCAGAACGAGCCCACCAGGCAAAAGCAGGCAAGTGAAGTATGAGTCTTTGAGGAGTTGCGTCGTCAAGTGAACTGATGGCAAAGTTCCCCAAATGTTTGGCGGTTAGGTTCGCTAGAATGTCTTCAACATGCACTAGGGCGAGTCCTCGGCAAGCGGAGCGCGCTACATTTCAGATAAATCTGGATTCGCTTATCGGTTACCGACAGAAGCGGCTGCTGTAGATCAAAACGGCATCAAATCTTGAGGTAACTGACGAGCTTCGCTAGAATGTGATGAAAAGTTTGCCGCAGACTGCGCGGCATTGCCTGCGGTGCGGTTCCCGTCATTGCACTTTTACTTGTCACCCCTCACGGAGGTCTCCATCTGGAATGGATCGGCCACTTCACTCGTCACACGTAGGAGGCTCACGGAGACCCCGTGCTTACCAGCCATTTTGCTTTCGTTTGCCGTCGTTCTTTCCCACATCTGTTGCTGTCAACTCCCCGTCCCCGTCGCACGGTCTCTCCCCCTCTGCTCCCCCGCCGTGTCAGAAAGCCAGCCACCATGAGTATGTACCAGTATGAGGTGATGAAGCAGCGAGAGCAGTACCCTAACCCATGGCGAACGGACCTCTTGAAGGCTCCCGGCGCCGACTGCCCCTGTACGTCAGCAGCCTCCTCCTCCACAGCCATCGCCGCCGCCACGACCCCGGCTAACCCCGTTGCCACCGCCGCCGCTGCCGCGACTGCATTCCTTGTCATCTCGTTGCTCAGCAAACATAACCGAATGAGTCCTTGCTGCACTTTC